>PVKC010000745.1:0-60392 GCA_004027635.1 Crocidura indochinensis
GTTACTCCTGGCTCCATGCTCAGAAATTGCTCCTGGCAGGCACGGGGGACCATATGGGGCACCGGGATTCAAACCGATGACCATTTGCATGAAAGGCAAACGCCTTACCTCCATGCTATCTCCCGGGCCCCCAATCTAGATTTTTAAGGGAGTTGTTTGCTTGGATGATTTTCTTCCAACATTTGATTTGAGTCTATGTTTGTTCTGACTATTCAGATATGTTTCTTGTAGGCAGCAGAATGTTGGATTCAGCCTTTTGATCCATTTTGACCCTCTATGTCTCTTAATTGGTGTATTTAGTCCATTGACATTAAGAGAGAATTGTCATGGGATTTAGTGTTATCTTTGTGTAAGAGTTTGATGTATCTGTTGGTCTAACTTGTCTTAAAGTTGACATTTCAGTTTGTCTTTAAGTCTGGTTTTGAGTTTGAAAAGTTTCTGAGATGTTGTTTATCCATGTATATGTGTATGCTTCCTTCATACCTGAATATGATTCTGACTGGGTGTAGTATTCTAGGTGAAGCACACATTTCATTGAGTTTTATCACTATATCCCATCACTGCCTTCAAGACTTAAGTGTATCTTGTGACTGGTCCACTGAATAACTTAAGGATCCTCCTTTGAATGTAAGTTCTCTTTTTGATCTTGCTTCTTTCAGTTTCATATCCCTTTCAATGGGATTAATCATTGGGACTAGAATGTGTCTTGGGGTACTTTTCTTCCGATTTCTTTTAGCTGGTGGACTCTGAGCATGCAGCATTTGCTTATATGCATGCTTTAGCTCTGGGAAATTTTTTGCAGTAATGTCCTTGACTGTTGATTCTTCCTGTGTATTTTCTTCCCTGGATTGAAGTGTCTCTTGTTTTTTTTCTATTCAGTTTTTCACATACTGCTATTTTCTTTTGTTCAAATTATTTGAGGATATTTTCCATTGTCTGTTTATTTAAGGCTCTTTTCCAATCTCTTTTGTTTTGTGGAGGTGTGTGTTAAGCATCTCATCTTCCAGCTCACCGATTCTGTCCTCACCCATTATTACTCAGTTGGAGAGGCTTACCAAGTGAAGTTTTCATTTTGCCCACCAATTTTTTTCAGTCCTCTTATTTCAGTTTGGAAATCTATTTTCAGAGCCTTTTGATTTTTATTTGTAGTTTATTCAGTTTGTTCCATGTTTTCTCTGAGTTCTGAAGATCCTCCATATTGTTTTGTAAACTCTACCTGAGAGGCTAAATAGGTGGTAGGCACTTTTCTGGTCATCAGAGATGCCATCTTCATTCTCTATACATGGTAGAGGCCTGAGTTATTTTCCTATTGTAACAATTATAGTGTAGTGTTTTCTACATGTTGTCCTGGGGTTCATTAACTAGGAGATGTGCATTGCTGTGAAGCGAAGCTAAGCAACCACCCAGGTTCCTCTGACTACACCATTCATGGCGCAATTCAGCTCATCTTTGTTGGCGTTGCATCAGCAAGCTCTTTTTGGTGGAGTAGTTCCCAGTGGCAATAGTAGCACCAGTGTTGAAATTCTCACAGCAGGAATCTGGTTTTGTTCTTTGTGGGTGGGGTCCTATAACCTCCTTTGACATGCATTCAGGGAACCAAAACTTAATCATGAACAACTTTATAACCACAATGTTTAACTAAATGGTAAAATATACTATTGGGTAGGAAAATACATAGGATATAATTTTTGGTTGAAGTAGACAACCAGGAAAGTGTGTATTTGAATGATTCTCAATGAGTTGCTTTGATCAATATTACTTTTTAATTTGTTCACAATCATATATTATGAACAGATGTATTATTTTAATTAATCAAACTTAATATTTTCTCTGATTATTAGTTTTGTTTCACAAAAAGTGGAGGAGACCCAATAACAGTGGTGGATCAAGATGGCACTTGTGTCGAAATATTCATGGTGGGGCCATTTACTGTTTTTAATGTGTTATATTCCTGATCAGTACTAAGATTGAGCAACATTAAAACTTATTTTCACTTTAATATATTATGGGGAAGGAGGTTGAAAATCCTTTGTATGTAATGTGTCATAAATATTTTCTTCCACATAGAAATTTATGTTTTAATACTTAGAACATTTTTGTTGCATAGAAAATTATTGAGAAAGAGCATAACATTTTTTTAATTCTTTTTTGTTGTTGTTGTTTGTTTTTTTGGGGGGTGGTCACACCCAGTAGCACTCAGGGGTTACACTGGCTCTATGCTCAGAAATCTCTCCTGGCAGGATCAGGGGACCATATGGAATGCTGGGTTTTGAACCACCGCCCTTCTGCATGCAAGGCAAACTCACTACCTTTGTGCTATCTCTCCAGACCCAACATGTTTAATTCTTTAATAAATGTCCTTGAATTTTGAATTTATTTCTCAAGGACAGAGGAGTTTAGGCCATATCCAGTTCTGCTTACTTCTGGCTCTGTACTCAGGGATCATTTATGGCATGGCTTGGGGAAGCAAATGGGGCATTGGGTGTCAAATCTAGGTTGGCCATATTAAAAAAGAGTACCCTATTTATGGTACAATCTATCTGGCCTCATGATTAGTACACTTATCAGTAGACAGGGTTGATAGAATGTTGTGCTCTTAGGGTCAGAGTGGGAGCATGTGGTACAACGTTAGTCTTGCATGTGGCTGATCCAGGACTGCTGCAGGTTTGACCCCCGGCATTCCATGTGGTCCCCCAAGCCAGGAGCAATTTCTGAGAACAGAGTCAAGAGTAAGCCTTAAGCGCTATTGTGTGTGCCCTCCTTAAAAAAAAAGAAAAAAAAAAGAAAAAACTCAGAAATTTGTGCTCAAATGTGTTCTGATACCTAATCCTTGGATAAACATGTTATTTTAAAATGATTTAAAAAAGAGACTTTATAACAATGAGAGTAAACTGAGGAGATTAAACTAGATTATCTATAAAGGCTTATACTTTATACAGAAAAAGAATTTTATAAAGGAATATGATAATAAAAAGACAGATTTGACAAAATTTCTGGTTTTGAAATTAAAAAAGAACAATGAGATAAAACATAGCTGCCATGTTAGAAAAGGCATGGCAATTTGTTTCTCTAGATTCTAGAAAGAATCTTGTACTGCATAAACCTTAATTTTTTGTCCAGGAGAGAAAAATTTATGTTGAATTTCTAATCTCCTAAAACAATAATATCAACATATGTGCACTCAAGAAGAAAGAAACTTGTTAAAATTGCCTGTTTATGATGGCAGTAATTAAATTTGTACTTGATCAGGAAACAGCATTTGGAGGACAACTGGTAAATTTCACTCTAGTAATAATATTGATGTAACACATAATTATGATATGCATAACACTTCAGGAATGAAGTATTGTGAGAAAATCCCAAGAGGAAAACTGAGGGTGATAGGTATGTGAAATTTGTATAAAATGTTTATTCTGCTCAAGAGTGTAAAAATAATTCTAAATACTGGGAAATAAAACAACCCAATTTCCTTTGGAAACAAATCCACCGCCTATTACATGGAAGTCTGACAAATTCAATATACTTATATAATAAAAGATGATACATACTGAAAAAATATTTGCACCATATTATATAGTGGGATGTTTTTACCCATGTCAATGTTACCATAAATAGGAACTGAACAAAAATATAGGTTAAAGCAGAAGCAAGTATTTGCAAATGATGAGATTTTTAGAGAGAATATCGATTGTATATGTATAAAAGTTGGCCAGTTCCATCATTGTTTATAATTCTATCATTAAAAAAAAAACCTTATTCTTCTTAGTAGCCAACACCAAAAGGGAGGCAATTTGTACTATGTTGGAGAGAGAATTCCTCATGTCTTGATTTAGACAGGATGTACAAGATAAAACAGGATGCTGAAATCACTTTCTGAGAAATATCATTCCTTCGAATCTGTAAAGAGGTGAAAGATAAAAATTTAGCTAAATTGTGACTTTATAGCCTTTCTCTTTAGATAAGAACAGAAAGATGTGTTTAAATTTATCAAACTGGGGGCCCTGGAGATAGCATGGAGGTAAGGCGTTTGCCTTTCATGCAAAAGGTCATCGGTTTGAATTCCTGTGCCCCATATGTCCCCCGTGCCTGCCAGGAGCAATTTCTGAGCATGGAGCCAGGAGCAACCCCTGAGCACTGCCGGGTGTGACCCAAAAACCAAAAAAAAAAATTATCAAACTGTTAGAGGACAAGTTTAACATGTTACTTTATTGGTAAGAAATATTATACATGTATATGTTCTAATGTTATATATACAGAAGCTATATTATAATTTATATTTTAAACTTATAAATGATATTTTCACTGTATACTTATCCTTTTTGGTACTGATAAATTAAGTTTACCTTAAAGTCTATATTTCTTAACATTATAGTATTAATATTCTGAGAACATCAGAAGGGTGACTAGTAGTATATATATTTTAGCTGAGATTTCAGAAAATATAAACTGAGCTTTATACAAAATATTAACATTACTATCTTATAAATTTCTGAATATTAAGGCAGACTATTCTTTTTTATAGCAAAGTCCTGACATATTTTATAAGTTATGTAATAGCTATAATACAGTTATGCATGTTATTTTTAAATCAGGACTTCTTCAATTTTTTCCACTCATTATCTCACTTGAAATGTCACATGAGCATTGCCAGGCATACCTTGAATTCAGGTTACCTTTGAATTTGAATTAATTTTTGGTGAGTAAGTGTTCTAAACTCCTGACTTTGCCAGATTCTTAGAGATCCCTCTATATTCAGGTACATGGACCCAGTTGGAGTTATATGCTGCAGTTTACAAAGCTTAAGGACTAAAATGTTTATAGTATTATACACTTTCCATAAATGTGTGTCACAATCTGGGATTAGAAAGGCAGGGGCAAGAGAACAAGTACTGACACAAAGCAGTTGCCCTTCAGGTAGTCAATTTGGGTACCCAGCATCCCAATGGTCTCCCAAGGGCAGAACCAGGAGTGATCTCTGAGAAAAGCTGGGTTTGAATCACCAAACATTTTTCCTAAAGAAATGTTCACACATTACAAAATAAGTTTTGAAAACTAAATAATATCTTTTTAGGCTTTTTTCTAATTCTGTGAGAATTTAGTATATTAAAACGTTGGCTTTGTTCTCATTCTCTCATCTCTCTCTTCTGTTCTTTTTCTTTTAAACACTGTGGTTTGCAATATTGTTACTGAAAGGGTAGAGATTTAATATATTAATGGAGTATGCAGCATATATAAGAGCATGTTTTGTCCACTAAGACTGCACCACTAATTCCTCTCTTATTGATATATCACTCCTCTTTTTTAGAACCTTGCTCCTTTAGAACCATCATTTTTTACAGCAACTAGTCAAGTCATGCTATCTGATATTGTCTTTCTTGTGCTCATGCAGAACTTTGTTAAATGCCACCTAGAGCTCTCCCCAGTTTTGTGTTAGTTTCTATTTAGATTAAAGACCAAAGAACCTTCAAGACAATAAAATCATAGTGATTTTAGGGTTAAGTATGAGGCTTTGTTCCTCTTTAATTCATAGTCTTGTTTTAATCTATGTGCTTGGGTGGAGATGTTCTCTGGAGATTTACACCAGGTGGAGATGTTCTAAAAACCATTTCCCTGACTTCTTGATGTTTCATTGTAAAATATTCTCTATGATTAACAGATAATTCTCTCTGAGCCAATGTTTAGAAGACAGAAATTTGACTTAATTGTCCTGCAAGGAATCCAATAATAAAGGATAACAATAATGATTTCAGAGTAAGTTTTCTATTTAAAATTTGACACAACTAATGTTTCAATTTGAAAACCACCCCATTATAGGTCTACTAAAATGATGACCAAAATCCTTAATTCAATATTTTAGAAAAATAATTTTTCTTTCCTTATTTTGTAATCACTAATGCAAAGATTATAAGCCAGAAAGAAGCATTTTTCTCTACTGAAGCAATGAACTTAGCTATAAAAGTACACAAAAACGAAGGAGAAATGCATAGTATGCAAGGTGTCAGATACCAGAGTGTATTACTGATGATTTTAAGAAACACAAGATAGGAAAATTTGTGCAATGCACTATGATATGTTTACTATAAAATTGCATAAAGTCTTGATAATTGCAGTATATTTCAGGTTGTATTCTAGGTGTTAAGTACAATAATACATTGCGATGTACACTTTGTTAACTATTTAAGGAGGTTTTTTGTTTGTTTATTTTTGCATTTTGGGTCACACCATGGTGACACTCAAGCGTTGCTCCTGGCTATGCATTCAGAAATTGCTCCTGGTTCAAGGGACTATATGAAATGTCAGGGATTGAACCAAATTCCATCCTGGATTGGCCACATTAAAGGCAAATACCCTAATGCTGTGCTATTGCCCTGGCCCTCTATTTAAAGGGATTTCTAAAGAAAAGTAAATCTATTTTATTTATATTTTAATTAATATCTTTGAGTACCATGATTACAACCATGTTTGTAGTAAATCTCTTTTAAAGTAAAAAGAGTTTCTAAAATATTTTGGTAAGAATTGTTTCGGACTAAGGATACAAAAATAATTTATCTATAATACTTTTCAGAGAAAGTTATTATTCCTTTATACAGGAATAAATTTGAGGTATGCTAAATGAGGACTTAAAATGCATAGTAAACTTTCATAATATTTTATAATGACAATGTGAGATAGCAGCCTGTGGGTTACTGTAAGGTACAATGAGTAAATATGAATGCATTTAAACTTTTACCCTATGAGGAGTCTTCCCAACTGTGTTTAGGGAACTACTTCTGAGGATTAAACTAAGTAACTTGTATGTACTATACCTCTTTGAGCTGTCACTGGGCCCGTTATGCATTTTTAAGAACAAGTGAAAATATTACATATTGGCCTCCTTCTGATGGTAATATACTACTTGGTATATAATTTTGAAAACATGTTTTCAAATATAAAATTAATGTTTTGTGAAATAAATCACTGTTTAAAATAGATATGAGGTTAGAGAAATAGCATATCAGGAGAGGTGCTTACATGACATGTGGCCAATACAAAAGCAATCCCTATCACTCCACATGGTCCTTTGAGGCCACTAGGAGTGATCTCTCTTTGTAGAACCAGAAGTAAGCCATGAGCACTGCTGGGTCTGACCCCAAAAATCAAAAGAAAAGAAATGGGTCTTTAAAGAAAAATAATGGGGCATTTTTATGTCCTTCAGTATTTTATAATATAAAATTTTCATAACTCTTTAATTTAATCTTAGATGGTAATTAGTATACTTAATATACAGTGAAGTTATTTTTATATAAAATGGATTATTTGGTTATAAGACCACAAAAGAAAATAAGATTTTAAACTCAAAGCTTTTATACAAACAGGTTAATAAATACTAGTGTAAGTTTTAGAAGCATTGCTTTTCTGCATAATTATATTGGTTTTATGATATGGTTTTATATAGTTTTATTTTATGTATTATAGTTAATAAACTTTTACATAACTTTTGATATACTGTCTCATTACTTAGAAGTATCAAAAAAGAGAGTTTCATTTTTATGCAAAATTTTAATTATCTACAAGTTTTTACTTAAGATAAAAGAGTTTTATAGTTATTATATTAAAATACCTTTTGTAATATTTATGTATATCTAAGTTTTTGATTTAGAGAATGAAAAATAAAACATAGTTCTTTTAACATTTAGTAAAACATAAAGTGAAAAGATTGCCTTTTTTCTAGCTGACAAAAGCTCCTGAGGATTTCCTTTCTGACATCCATTATGTGGATTTACAGATTTATTGATCCATTATGTAGATTACTATTTAGAAACATTAGGAGAATTTTAAATATAAAAAAGAGTAGAAAGATTATTATTTTTGAAGGTCAAATGAAAAAGTATGATATGCTGGTCACAGTGTAAAGTAAGATGGGAGGAAAAGTTCTGATTTGTAGTGTTTATTTCTTTAATGGAAATACTCCCACTAAGGCAGATTTTAGATCATAAAAGAACAGCATGTGGAGTCAGAAACTGATGTGCATAATCAACTCGTAAACTGATATAAGCAGGTCTAGCAAACTACTGGATGTAGTCCATGTCCTGTTGGCAGGAAATTGTTCCATTCTCATTTGTCAAAAATTGTGTTAATTTCAGCAAAAATATCTCCTGATTTGATTTTTTGTCTTTTAATATTTTTCTTCTATATGCTTATTCAGTAAATGTCTTTCTACTTCTTTTCATGTACTTAAACACATCAATATAATTAGGCAAATATGTCTGGTAGGAAAATGTAGAAAATGAGAAAGAGCAGAAGCATATTTCTGTAATAGATATTTTCATGTTCATGCTCTGTAAAGGTGTTCAACAAAATTAGCTAAAAAACTGAAGAAGTGCCACTCAGAAAACCCATGATTTTACTAGAACTTGTTAAAATATGCACTTACTCCATTAAACTAGTGTCATAAATATATTCCCTCAAATCAAAAGGATCATGCTTTATTCTTATGTGAACTCAGTTCTAGTGTTTTTCCAACTAAGTAAAGTATGATTTTCCTTTCTCATTAAGATTAATTTATAAAAGAACAGAGTGTTTGCTACTGGGTTCCTTTTTAATACACAACTCACATATAAGAATCAATTATACTTGGTTCATCCAATTCTTCAAAACGATTTTGGATTGCTTTATAACTCCAATCTATTTGTCAAATTACTCTGCCATTATCTTTGTGTTCACTAAAGCTGGGACAAAATTGTGTTTAAACAATGTTTTACTTTAATATCCTAAAGTTCAAAAAAGATAATTGAACAAATAGCATGCAAATATGCACTTAGAAATTAACATTCCTGCTAAATTCATACTCGAATCTAACTCTACTGACATAATAAACTAGTAGATAGTATAATATTTTAGGACTCATTCCCATCTTATATGTTTTAACTTTTCTCAGTTTTTTAAATGAGAAGGTAGAGAATGCTCATCTTACTAATTGAACCTTTGTCAGCAAAGATAATTAAATCATCATGCAGTCAGCTTGGTTAAGTAGCAAGAGAAAACATAATAATTCATAGATTTTTGTGTAAATCTCCTAAATTGGAATGTTGTTCTCTACCTTTTCCTAACTCTAGTGTCTAATTTCTTTATAAAAAATAAACTTTCATGGACAGAATTTCTGTTTTATATTTTTGAGCCACACATGCTATACTCATGAAACCATATGTGATGGAATTCAGGTCACCTACATTGCAAGTCAAGCATCTGATGTCCAATATTATTTCTCAGACTCTCTCCGATGGACAGAATCTTTGTAAATTAATTTACATGAACATACTGTTCATTGATTTGACCACAAGCCGTAAAGTTCATCATTTTTTTAGTCATTCACTCATTCTTTCAGAAATATAATTTGAGCTCTATTTATTAAAGAGTTCTCAAAATTATGAGTTTTTGAAAGAGGATAATTTTCAGAGAAGCTGTATGTTAAGAAAATGTAAATATTTTATTGCCTCTACCTTCACCATACATAACATTTCCAGTATCTGTGTTCTCCACCATACTGGCACATTTGTTGGAACTGATGAACCTCCCGTGATTCTGAGGTGTTATAATCATCCAATTTCTTTAATAAATGTATAATGATATGGATCCACCAGTATAATATCTGAGAGAGCATTATTGTTACTAAATTTTTCCCTGTTCCCTAAGTCCATTCATCTACCACAATCACACATTGGCAACCATTGATTGTTGTACTGTATCACTTTAGCCTTTTCTAAAATGTAATTAAGTTGATGTTATACATTGTATAACCTTTTCAGATTGATTTATTTTCATTAGTACATGTATTGTTCTTTTATCTCCATACTTTAATAGTTCATATTTTAGCACCAAATAATATTATGTTGTCTGAATGAGATCTATTATTCAACACATTATTTAATATCTTAAGTTTTTTATTTAAACATGGTGAATACAAGGTTATTTATAATATATTTTTAAAAATTCCCCTTAGATATTAGACATGGTTAATGATTGAAGAGAAAGTACTATGCAATTCTGTCTGTGTTCTTTATTCTTATTGATTAGGTATAAGTGATACTTAAGTATTTTCACTTTTATTCCTATTTGAATGCAGGGGTTTGCTTTTATGTTCTACTTTGGCATTATTGATATATGTGCTCTGAACTTATTGATTTAATTTCAAATCAGATAGATATGTGTTAATGTCAGTTATGTCCTCTTTTTGTGTTCTTCACACCACTTATTACACTATGAATACCAACCAACCATTAATCAGAGATGTTCTGCTCTTGCTCAGAGTCTGTCAATTGCACGGTGTTATCATTATTTGTGAATAAATAATTCTCCTATTAGCTATGAGATTGAAGACTGGGAAGCATTTTTTGTTTATTTGCAGGTTTATTTTGGTCACACCGGTGGAGCTCTGAACTTAGAAATGACTCATAGAAGTGCTAGGGGAAACTTTTGGGATGCCTGGGATCAAGCCAGTTTGGCTACATGCCAGGGAAATGCCCTCCCAGCTGTGTTATTGCTCTGGCCCTGTGAGGCATTTTGGAGACCTTCTTTATATACCATCTCCCTTTCTTGATATGTCAACAAATTTTAATATGGGACTATGAATTTAGAATTTTCTATTTGGGATGAAGATTCAGAGAGGTGTTTATTATCATATATAGGTTATAAAGCCTCCTTTGACAAATATATTTTTCCTTTTAAGTTTTGTAGGGGAAGATTGAACATAGGATTAGTATATCTTATTAAAAATGGTCCATACATACCAATTCTTTCGCTTTCAGTAAATTTCATAGCTTTATGAAATACCCAACAAACAGAAAGATGCAAAAGACAAAGTGAGAATAATTTCAACTATCTCAATATTAAAATTTATTAAAATTTAAGCAAGAAGTAGAAATCAGTGTATTTGTTATTACTCATAGTATTGTCCAAATTTCATGTTTTAATATCTGTCTCTTGCAAAAGCCCACTTTGGGGAAAATATTTATTATGTGACTTTAAGCAAATTAATTAAAGTGTAAACTTGAACAGCCATATTCATAGAAGTATAGAAACTTGAAGTATAGAAGAGTGATATGTAATCCTTATAGGAAAAAAAGTAACATCAAAAATTTAAGTTGCTTCAATATTTTTAAATTAGAAAACTGATTTTATGCTTTTTAGGAAGCTACTGTAACTGTACTAGTCAGACATCCAAATTTCACTTCACCTACTTCACTTCTTAGCACCTCTGTTCTCATTCTGAGCCATCTCACTTCCTAGCATAAAGATTGATTCCTAATGAAAGCTATAACCAAACTGACATGTTCTCTATATTAGCTACTTCTTCAGTTAATGTTTCATGCTAATCTCTTCCATCATAGTTTGTATTTTACCTTCTCCTGACTTCCAAGGTCTCAAAGCTTGCACCTGCAGTGGTCTGTGAACATTTTCTTTAAACCACTCTTTCACCCTCTCATCACTCGGATGTTACAAACTATGACACAAAGCCCAAGTTATTTCCTCTCTTTTAATTGAAAACCAACTTCTGTTCTTCCAATGAAACTTAAATGAATAAACTTAGGCATTTATTAGAAACTAAGCCAATGTTCTAATGCTCCCTTTGTCCCCATAATTTGCCCTTTCTTGCCATAAAATCATGCCTGTTTCTATGGTCTATAGTACTTTCATTCATCCACTTAGTTCTGAACATTAAAACCCACAGATTATTCTCTCTAAATCCATGACACTGGCATTGATTAAGTACCAATTTCTGTTTTTGTTTGTTTTTGTTTTGGGGACACACCGGTGACACTCAGGGTTACTCCTAGATATGCACTAAGAAATTGCTTCTGGCTGGTAGGCCATATGGGACTCCAGGGAATTGAACCCTGATCTTCCTAGGTTAGCAAGTGCAAAACAAATGCCCTACCACTTGTGCCACCACTCCAGCCCCAATTAATTACCAATTTCTATTTATACTGTTACTAAAGAATATCTAAAACATGTGTACTGTGGGAAATGAGACTAACAGGTACACAAAAGAATAGCATGAACTTTATGTATTCTAATTGTCCCAGTTTTAATGTGCCTATGTTTGGAGTCCTGATGTGTAATAATTCCCTAGAAGAAAGCGATGACAAAAGTTTTGGTGCTGTTACACTGTTTTCCATTATACAATTTTTATCTGACATTCTGTTTTGTATTCCTCTTTAAAAATACAAAGTTGATATTGAGCCAGTTCCTCTACATTTTTTCTCTAGCTTTTCATTGTAGTTCTCCATAATTGAAAATTAACCTTTAATTTCTCGGTCTCCAAATGATTAACTAAATTTAAGGTCATCTAATATCTATTCTATCTGTTTCGAAATATTCATAGTGCTTTCTAACTTGTCTAGCTCTCAAGGTTTTATCTGAATCTAACCCATTCTGCATAATCAACTTTTTAAATTTATAAAATCTGAAAATATAACTGTTAAGTAATGACCTAGTCCTTGTGATTGCTTTATACCATGTACCCACATTAAGCTGTTTGATACTTGCTACCTTTCTAAAAACTTCATAAATACTTATTGAATACCATTAATAATATTAAAATTGGAATATCAACATTTATATTTGTTTAACATTAAAGATTTTTTACCTCTGTATATCTGAAAATAGTAGGGAACTATGCCTTCTATTTAAGTGGTTTTATCAAATAGATTCTTCTATTTTATTTGGCTGCATTCTAATTTTAAGTTACTGTGTACATATTATTAGTAATAACTTCTACCCTCAATTATTCCACTATCTACATATCTACATATAAAATACTAATTCTCAAAGTAGGAAAAAAGTTTGGTATTATCAACCTTGCTTAAATAAGAAATATCAGTGATTAAGCATAAGTCAGAACTAGAACACAAGTATGCTTAAGGTTCTTCCTTAAGCAAGAAGATTCTAGCTTTTAAGAACCTCTTAAGAAATTTTGGGGGAGACACATACAGAAGTACAATGGACCTACTTCTGACTGTCTTCTGATCTTAGGGGACCATATGCAAGTCACATTGCCTGTATTATCTCTCTGACCACTTAACAGCCCTCTAAAATTATATTTAATTTCTCAATTATTCTAACTACTGTACAGTCTAAGTTAAATTTAACAAACCATATATTAGCATCTTAGGCTATGCATTTCAGCTAAATAATGGAAAATTCAACACTTACTTTTAGACATGAGGGATGGAATGATATTCTATCAGGTAGTGTGCTTGCCTCACACATTGCTGACTGGGTTCAATCCCAGCATTCCCTTTTGGTCTGCTGAGCACTGCCAAGAGTAATCACTAAACACAGAACCAGGAGTACTCCCTGAGCACCACCAAATGAAGCCCATAAAACAAACAAATTAACAAAAAGACTTGTCTTAAGACAGGAAGATATATCTTTTCTTATAAGAGTCCTCCGAGTGCTTTTTCACTTAAATGGCATGAAAATGGCATCTGCCTACATTATAAAGATATTATGAAGCAAGATGAACAGTGATTAATTCATGAACTAAGTCTTAGAAAGAGGCAAAATTTATGTGGAAAAATTAATTATAAGTCACTATCAAATATTGTACAGTAATCTTGATAATTTCATATAACACTGAATTTACCTTTTAAGCAAGGTAAAACTCTAAAATTAATTTGCATGTTAGAAAGATTGCTAACATGGGTGGGGAAAGAATATTGGAAGAGGAATATAAAGGGCTGAATTGTATATTAAAATGACATTAATGAGGCCGGCGGTGGCACAGGTGGTAAGGTGTCTGCTTTGCATGTTCTAGCTTAGGACTGACCATGGTTCGATCCCCTGGCGTCCTATATGGCTCTCCAAGCCAGGCGTTTTTTTCTGAGTGCATATCCAGGAGTAACCCTGAGTGTCACCAGGTGTAGCACAAAAACAAAAATAAAATAAGATAAAATAAAGTGACATTTAAATTTAATATACTTTAATTTAAATTTAATGTAAATTTTTATTTTTAATATAATTTTTATTTTAATCATATTAGCTTACATATTGTTGACAATTATATTTTAAGTACAAATTAACATAAAATCAGGGGAACTCCCATCAACAATATTCCTATATTCCTCCCTCCACCTCCGTTCCCGTCCTACTTCCCATATGCTCTCCCCTACCCTCCAAGGGTTGCTAAAGCAAGTGGTCCTCTCTGTGCCTAGCTTACTACTTAGTGGTCTTACACCTGTTTCGTCTTGGTTATCCCCTTTCCCCCCCTAATTGGGAGGCGGAAATAGTTAGTTCAAGTTATGTGGTTTTGTTTGAAAAAGAGAAAATTAATAACCTGGAGAGAGAGAAACAAAATAGAAGAAAAAAAGATAAATAAAAAAAATAGATAAATAAACCAGGGACCAAATACTTCGGGAATGGTGGAGTCCTTCTAGAGGCTTTCATTTTTGGTTTGAGAAACGGAGGGGAAAATGAAGGTGGCATAGAACAATTGTACATAAAGAATCGTCAAATAAAATATCCAGTGAACATTCCCCCCCCCAAAAAAAATGTACCGTATAAAGGCCATGGTATTGAGATAGAAATGTAGCAGTACACGTAAGAAAAGAAAAGAAGAAAGTAAAAAATATAAATGGAGACATCCACTTCAATAGCCAAACCGCAATAATGAGATCAACAAAAGATAGATAAGTAAATAATGATAATAAAAAAAGATTGTTTTGTGCTTGTTTTGCTTTGTTGTTTTGTTTTTTTTCCCTCCTGCAGATGCACAGTAACTATTAGGGTCATTCAAAAAGGAATTTCCTTTGCCTAGGAGATACAGGGTTTCTCCTCCCTTGCCATATATAGTCACGGGATTAACTATAGACTCCTTTCAGTTTCATTTACTCTCCCTTTGGTGCTTTTATATGGGAGATTTCTGCTGTATCCTGGGTGATAAAATCAGATCTCTGTATCTGGAGGTCTTGGCAACTACACGAGCCAAGGAGTTGAACTTCTGATTATGTTTTCCTGTGTGGTTCTAGAAGTTCTGTTCCCTTAGCGTCGTTTTAATCCGTCTTCTGTGATTGGGAGACCTAGTCTTTGCGCTGGTCCTAGGGAGGGGCCTGAGATAGCGTTTTTCGTTATGTTTCCAGAAATCCCCTTCTGTTGCAATAGTCTCAGACAGACCTCTGGAACTAGGGGATCATAGTTGTTATGTAGGTCGTAGCTCACGCCCTAGACTAGGGCTTTTATATTGATTCCAGTGTACTTCTAGTCTGGCCCTGGTTCTGTCAACCAGTCATCTATAAATCACGACCTTGGCATATGGATAGACCAAAGGGAAACAAGACTTTTGACTGTCTTATTGTTAGCTGGTGAGTTAGGATAACTTGCTCTTAGGTCGAGTTGTTCCCATTTTCCTCGCACAAAATGATAGTATAGTTTTTAGGGCATTTGTCTTGTGTGCAACTAACCAGGTTTCAATTCTCAGCACCACAAAGTGTGGCCCAAAGTAGAAAGGAAACAGAAAATAAAAGTAGAATGTGTGAAAGGAATGAATGATGTAGTTAGAAAGTAGCTAAGAGCATGTGACACTGATAACACTAAGTTCTAGTTTATATAATATGCCAGTGTTAGTATTCCTGTCTGGGAGTTTTAAATAAAGTTCAATTATTTAGGTATTATGGATATTCCCCATTCAACTGTTAATGCTTATGTACTATGGAAAATTATCTATTGTGGGTTTATGTGGAAAATCCTTGTTTCCACCAATGCTAATACCATTATGTAGCTCATAGCTTACCAATGTGTCTGGAAGGAGCTGACATCAGTTTTATATTAGACATATTAGCTAAACTAGTCTTTGCTAGAAGTAATTAATCATAAAAATATCCCAATTTTATCAAAATTTGATTGACTTAAGTGATGAGGTCCATCACTTAATAAAGATGTCAAGCAGTACTTAATTTTATGATGCATGAGATAAATCTTATCTTGAAAGGCATTTGGTTCTCTTGAATTTTATCTAAGTAACTATACACTTTACTTAGAAATAATTTGTAGAGCTTGGAGTTTACCATGTACAACTTCTAATTTGAAGCCTCAACAATAACATATATAACATCAATGCATGATACAATTTTGATGCCAATGAAGGTACCCAGAGTGACTTATGTGAATTGTGGAATGGAGAAGAAAGGCTGCCACCTCAAAAAGGCAATCTGCAGCTTCTTCTCTATTCCTCTCTGCCATATAGAGAAATGGCTGGGAGATCTAGGACTAAGGGCCTTACCTAAATTTTTTAGATCTGTCATTTCCCTCACAGAAAAGAATTTCAGTGAGAGATGATCAGTGGACAGAAAAACATATATGCACAGCTTTTTTTTTTTTAAGAAGGACTGAGGAAGGGGAGGGAGAGAATATGAGAGAGAAAATAACAAGTAACACACTCAAGAGAAAGTTTAGGCATCTCCAAAGGCAGAGAGAGCCCTAGTTAAACAACCAGCATGAAAGTAAAATAGCTCTCATCTAAAGAGGGGATATGCTGGTGACATGCTTACATTTCTTTTCTTCTCAGTTGACTTTTATAGTGTTTTCTCAACCAGGTAAGAGTCATGCTGCCAGGATAGCTGTCAGGGAACAGTTGAAGGTCTTTTTGGGGAGGACGGGCTCAAACCCTGTTCAGGGGTTACTCCTGGTTCAGTGCTAAGAAATCACTCCTGGCAGGCTCGGGGGACAAGCGGGGATGTCAGGATTCGAACCACCATCAGTCCTGAATCAACTGCATGCAAAGCGAACACCCTACCGCTGTACTATCTCTCCAGCCCCAATTGATGGTCTTCTTTAATATTTCTTTCTTGTCCTTTGTTCCCAGTAGGGTAAACAGTCTTTTGTGAGTTTGTAGTGGTGTCAGATGAAACTCTTATCAATTATGAAGTAATTCTTCCAAATCATGTCTCTTATTTTTGTTACATCTCAAAAATTTATTTCCATGGGGATGGGTTCCATTCTTACCTGCCTGCTTCACTTGTAATATGTACTGCATATTATATTATTGCAATAGAGTAATTTTATGAAGATATATTAAGTAGACAGAAAAAAATACAAGAAATAGTTCTTGATTCCATAAGCTTAAGTGAAATCATACAGTTAAAATCTGTAGTTGTAGGTTCAGCTGCATATTCCAGAAGCCTAAAATGAGAGTACACATTTGTACTTGTGTACTTGTGTACCTTGTACACAGTCTTAAGAAACATCACACTATTTTTTAAGGTTTACTCTAGAAAATTTGTCAAGGAGGAAAGACTTAAGAAGCTGCCAGCAAAATACAAGGTAATGTCAAAACTGGCAGTCAATGAACAAAAAGAATGAAGAAATTTAGTCTGTGAGCAAACGACTGTCATATTTCATTTTTAGTGATATGGAAGAGAAGAGAGAAAGCAAAATCATTGGAAATATCAACTCTGACTATTTTGTTTGCATAGGAAATGCATGCATAAGAATTAGAGAGAAATCAATCAGAACTAGAGCCACTCACTGCTCTATCTTCCAGTTTACAAGATCTTGTTTGTAGAATATCAGCCCTGGATGGGGCTGGAAGGTGATGGCATGGAGGATGAGGTCTTTCTCCTCCAACTTGGACCATTTGTCTGCCACCCTGTTCAGCCGGCAGGTCTGAGGGTTCAGGATAGCAGCGGGTAGAAAACTCACAGGCAACCAGACTTCAGGAGATATCAGCTTTATTCAGTGGATAAGGCTGAAGAATCCGTCCCACATGTGGTTGCACTCAAGTGTTACTACTGCCAGGCTTGGGGGACCATGTGGGAAGCTAGGGATAAAACCCTGGTTGGCCATATGCAAGGCACATGCTCTACTCACTGAGAAATCACTCTGTTCCTAATCTTTATATTTTTATCATATTTTAGAAATAATTTTTAGTGGGGATAATATTACTGGATTTGATGAACACAGCAGTCATGTGCAAGACAAGTCCCTAACCTGCAGAACTACTCCAACCCAAAGTTCATTTTTAAAACTCCTAAGTTAATAGAGAATAGACAATCAGGTAAGGAGGGCAGGTCAAAAAAATTCAGGAATACATAAAACAAGATATACTTGTAATGTATCCTACTACCAGCTTGATAGTCAAAATTTAAGATGCCACCCTAAATCCAAAAGATATAATCCCTCAAGATATGATACCTTGGACCCTGAGTGATAGCACGGGTGCGTTTGCCTTGCAAGCAGCTGATCAAGGACCAAAGGTGGTTGGTTCAAATCCCGGTGTCCCATATGGTCCCCCGTGCCTGCCAGGAGCTATTTCTGAGCAGACAGCCAGGAGTAACCCCTGAGCACCGCGGGGTATAGCCCAAAAAACCAAAAAAAAAAAAAAAAAAAAGATATGATACCTTGGAAACAAAGATTTTGATAAACCATTAAATGGCCCACCTTTAGGAATTAAAAGGACTCTTTTATTACAAGTTCCAGCAATTACCCTCCTAGAGCAGAGCACCAAGACTGGTATATAAAAATATTTACTTATCAGTGTCTTGGATATAGATTGGTACAGACTACTTCAAAGCGCAGAAACTTTCCTCAACTCTGCAGATCTTGGTACCTGAAACCCTGAGTGGTAGAGATCAGGAGTCAGACCATGTGATCACATGGGTCTCAGTTAAAGCATAACAAAAACTTTAGCTAGGCGGGACATTAGCGACCATGCTGGTAAGAGTTTCTGCAACCTTTTATCAGTTTAGACATCCCTCTCAGGAAACTCACTTCACAGGCAGCTACAAAGATGCAAATTCTGTCAATTGAGGAGAGATTGAGAAATGCAATAGAAAAACAAGAAGCAAGGAGCACACAGAACACTGTATTTAAAAGACTGTTATTTTACTAATTTTTTTCTGGCAACGTTTCAATAATAAAAAAATACTTAATCTGTAAATTTAATTATAATAAGCATTGGGAGGTTCCAGCTTCACTGGACATATCCAGCTTGAAATTTTGTAACATAACATAAATAGACATAAATAGTACAGAAAGAGAAGGAATCACATTCAATTTTAGTTTCACTTGAGATCATTGCTTTTATGGGATGCAACTGAATATAGACTCATAATAAATATCTATCTAACTGCATACTTGATTTTGTTTCATTATTTAAGCATTATTTTCTGTAAGAGAATATTTCGGTAGGTATCCTGCCTAGACATATTTCAGTTTTTCAACTAAATTATAAAAAATGATTTATTATATTGTTCTTGAGCTTACCTAGAAAAAAATTCATGTAATTTTACTCCTAAATGCTAAAGTTTTCTTGACACTTGACAATCTTTTTGTTAAACAAATATATAGTTGCCACCTTCAGTAAAAGATCATCTGACAAACCAATACAATGACTAAAAAGTTTTTGTTCTTCCAGTTGCTTTGAAATAGGTGAAGAATGTCATACTCCTATGAAAAGAACTGACATCTTCTTTGTATTAGGAAGCAAGATCCTCATAAATTAAGTTAATAACTAAAATTTTTTTAGAAATAATTCTATACAGAAACACAAAGTAAATTACATAAAAAACTATTGTATTTCTACATTTATACAATTGCATAGAAGAGGAAAATATAAGAATATGAAGTTTCATTTACAATGCGTCAAACCCTCAGATCCTGAAAATAAAAAAGGAGCCAAGAGCGTAATTGAAGGAACAAAATCACTTTCTACCGACATTGGAAAAATGGGTTAGTGACATGCAAAAAAATGAAAGTGGGACACTAATTGCATCAGGCAAAGAAGTTAATTAAAAGACAAAACATTGATTTTAGACCTGGTTCCATAAAATACATCCAAAAAAAACCCCATAATATTGACATCAGATGTCTCTTTAATTTTCAACATAATTGGCAAAATAAAAGCAAAAAGAAGCAATGGGCAAATGGAACTACATCAAACTAAAAATGGCATCAGGAGAGAGTAGGGAATTTACCTTGCAGTGTTTTATTTGAGTGTGATCCTGAAGGACTCCATATAATTCCTGAATTCACCATAAGTGATCCCTGAACACAGTATGGTGGAGCCCAAAAATAGAGACACCCCACTAAATAGGAAAAATAATATCACATCTTCTATCTGATAACAGGATAATATCCAAGATATATTAACCACTCATAAATTCATAAAAACCACCACATTAAAAGATAATGGGGAGAAGAGCTGACAAAGAATACATACAGATTACAAAGAGACACATAAAAATAATTATCATTAATTATCAGCTAAATGGATATCACAATGATACTGAGCTATTACTCCATACCAGTTAGAATAAATTGTCTGAAAAAGGCAGAAATATCAGTTCTGGTTAACTCCAGTGTCGAAGGAATATTCATTCACAGCTTGTAGGGATTTAAACTGGTTTGGCTTCTATAGAAAACAGTATACAGACTTCTCAAACTATCAAGAATAGGAATACTATATGATCTATCAATACTACTCCGTAGTATATGTATAGAATGCAAACACTAATTCAAAAAGATGATATTCACTGTGGTGTTATCAAATTGTCTATACCTGGAAATAACAAAGTGCCCAACAGCAGGCGAGTGGATAAAGAAATAGTGGCATATATAGATATTACTAAACTGAAGCTGAAATCAAACAATCTATAATTTACATGGAACAAGAATGGGCCAAGCTAAACATAGTATCAGAAGAAGGAAGAAACATATTGTATAATCTCACTAATAAATATATCAGGAACAAGGGACATCATGAAGAAAAAGGGACCTAAGATCAAAGGCAATGAATACAAGCATTTTTAATTAATTTTTATTATATTTTATCTAACATGGTTACAAAGCATTAATGTTTATGATTTTGACATTGCAGGACAAGGTATTATTGGCAATTCATGTGTAAAGCATAAGTATTATTATTTTAAACCATGTCACCTCAACTAAAGTAAGTGCCTTTCATTTGTTCTTGAGAAATAAGTGGATTTATACAATCTTCCTAGTTAGCACATACAAAGAAAAGAAAAAAATAAAAATTGTTGAATTTTCTTTAAGCTTTAGTCGTTTATTATATCTACTTCTAGCAAGGTTATTAATCATGCTTTCATTAATTTTCTGAAGCATTACTTAAATTAAAGTCCTAGTACTTAATAACAATTTGGGGGTAGCTGGCAATGAACAGCGAGCAAACGAGGTGTGTACTCTAGATTTTTTTAGAGGTCCTCATTATTCATATTTTATTTCCCCAGTATCACTTATCCCTAGTAAACAATGATGAGTTTCAGAGACATGCAAGAAAAGATATATTTAGACTTCAAAAGTTAAAGAAACTAAATGGAAATATTCATTAGACTTTTCAAAAACAGCCAAATTAATAAAGTACAGTACTTATTAACAAAATTATTATAAATGTCCACATTTAAAATATATGTATATGTTTGCAAAAAATACTTGCTCTTATAGATGATGTAAAACATGCATAAATAAGTCAGAGTTATATTCCAGATTGAAAATATATTAAGAAGAATGTTAAAGTATTTGCAATAGCAGCCAGATGATGAGATAAATTGTTGAAGCCAGCAAAAATGAAGTTTGTCCTTATGGTACTTAGAATCTAACACCATGTTGCACAAAATATTGTGGTTCCTCTTACTTTAATTTTTTTCCTCTATCTTTTTTGTTTCTTTGATTATTTTTAAAAAAGAAATTATTCTTGTAGCCAGAATGATAGTATAGCTGGTAAGGCACTTGTGTTGCCTGCAGCCATTGCAAGCAGCTTTGATACTCAATACCACGTATGGTCCTCTGAGTCCTACCAGGAGTGATCTCTGAATGCAGACTCAAGAGTAAGCCTTGAGCATCACCACGTGTGGGTACAAAAACAAAAAGAATAAAAAAACATTTTGAAAAATACATGGGAAAAGAAAACACTGCTGGGTATGGTACAAAATAACAAAGCAAAATATATATGTCCTATCTTAAAAGAAAAAGATAGAAATCTACACTCCACCAATATACACATAGATAGAAAAAGATGGCAATCTGTATTGTTATCAATATATCTTTCATTTTCCATTATATTATCAGAAATATTTTCCTTGAAAGTTTAAAATAGGAAGGAGCTAAAGAGATGAGTCACTTGTTTTGCATTGGCTAAGGCAGGTTTCAACTCTAGCACAAATAAGTTCAGTCAAGGTCTGCCAATAGTGATCTTAGTCCAGAACCACGAATAAGCTTGAGCATCAAGGTGTAGACACAAAACAAAAACAAAAAAAATATTTAAAAAAATACATTGTAAGAAAACATGCTAGCAGTTATTTCCTGAGTAGTTAGCTATTGTTCAACACTCATTATGATTGATTATACTAACAAATATATGTTTTCATAAGCATAGAAGTTATTTTAGTGATATTAATCAATATTACAGGTTAGTTTTTAAAAACTCTCATACTTTATGAAATGTCTTAGTTTTGGTTATTTTTCCAGATTTGTTGTTCTGATCTCATTGAAGTTATATATGCCTACAATATTATTTATGTATAATAAGTTATCATTCACACTTAGCATCCTAGGTAATGTCCTGAATTTACCAGATCTTCCATCTCACTATCAAAGCAACTTACTTTGAATTGGATATTTAAAAACTCTGTGATATTCCTAACAGTTAGTTTCATTCTCTTTTAGATGTCTCACTTTTCATAAGTGACACTTTGTTGAGCTAGACAAAAAAAAGAGATTTTGAACTATTTGATTTTGGTTTTTAGGACCAATTCTGGCGTTGCTAAAGTGACCATAAGTAATGCTGTGACTCAAACTAGAGATGCACTCTAAGGTAAACACATTAACTTCCATATTTTCAATCCAGGGTCCAAATTTAAACTTGGTTTCTGAGTAAATTAATAACACTATGGTAACATCGAAAATACACTCTTAAGTTGTCATTTTATAAAGAAGTCATTTTGTATCTTTTCATAGTTTAAAGCTTGAGTTTAATTAATCTTCATAAACTGCTACATTCAGGTCTCCTGTCATCAACACAGCACTAATATTTTTGAAAATAACTTAGTACATCTGTTAGTATACAACTTCTTAACTGTGTTTTCTATATAATCCCATTATGTTGGTATATTTATTGACATATTATGAAAAGAAGGTATGACAATTTGCACTATGCTAGTAGTATTTCAGAAATGTGTGAATAATAATTTTCTATTCTGACTTGCACCTTGCCTGTTTCTATTAACAGGGAGTTACAGAAAAATAAGTATAGATATTGCCTACCCATTACAAGCACAAAATTTAATAAATACAAAAAATAAGCAAAAGATCAAATGAATGAGAGCTGATAAGAAGTATGCTCTTTATGAAAAAAATATAGGTCTTTGCATATTTTTATTTGTTTTGGGCCATTCCTGGCAATGTTCATAGCATCATGTTAGATGTCATGTTAGATAGACCTGGGTTCTATCTCTAAGACCCCATTGTGTATTTCTAATTAATTTGTAATTGATCTATCAGAATCAGTTTCCAAGCAAATCTTCTAACTCTGCCATTAGTCAATCCTCTAAGGAAAAAGGACTTATAATAAATAAAAATGATAATTCCTAATGACTCAGACTATATCACAGGGTCTCTGGCTCTCTCAATATTTCAGAATATTTCAGAATAGGTGACACTGACATTTTATCTTCATAGGTGATTGATTTGTCCAATTCAAAATTATTAACAATTGAGCTGAGAAATAACAAATTGTATTCTGATTTTAGAAATCCTTGAGAAACAACAAAACATTGGGCATGTAGCAAATCATCTGCTTGATACAAATCAGAATGTGATACAAAGTGGAATCTGCTTGATTCCACCATCTTGACTTCCGAGGATAATTCATGTTCATGTTTTGTGCTAGGATTGCCATCTTCACAGGGAACTTTTGAAACTTTTTTATTGATTTCTAGACCCCCTCTTCTCCTGCCATCTCCTTCAGTGGGATGATTAAAAATCAGGAAGAGCTCCATGAATCCTCAGGACTCAGCAACAATGACTTTGAAAAACTCTGATACAAGCCAGGAAAATCAGAAAAAGGGGTTCTTGACATTTGAAGTACAGCATATCAAATTTTATGCTCTATGTACTGAGAAAACAGTTGAAAGGCAATTAGGCTTTACCAGAAGACACAATTAAAAAGTTAAAGATTTATAGATATAGGGTCCAGAGAGATGGCATGGAGGTAAAAGCATTTGCTTTGCATGCAGAAGGTCTATGGTTCTAATCTCTGCATCCCATATGGTCCCCCGAGTCTGCCAGGAGCTATTTCTGAGCATAGAGCCAGGAGTAACCCCTGAGTGTGGCAAGGTGTGACCAAAAACCAAAAAAAATTATATATAATAATATAATATGATAAGATATAATATAATAAGTATATAAATATAATATATAAATATATATAAATCTTTAACTTTCTAATTGTATGCATATATACAGTTATATATGCATATACATATATATGCATATATATATATAGTTGAGTCTGTCAAACTTATTACTGTTAATGTTTAATTTCATTATTTGGATGAGACATACAGATCGTTCCTCCAGTATTACTCCTAGTCCTGACTCGGAAATTACTCCTGGCAGACTTGTACAACCATATGGGATTCTGGGAGATCAAACATTGTTGGACATGTACAAGGAAAGCACCCTTCTCACTGAACTATTATTCTGGTCTTGTACCTTCACTAATCTTAAGCAATAGTCTCTCCTTTAAAAAATAATAAGGAGGCACATGTATTGCTTGGGTACAAGGTACTAAAGTACATGTCACTCACATTTCCGCTCTTGAGATGTGTCCTCACTTTCCTACTTTCATGCTGTTATTTTGTACCATGTATCTTCTCAAACATTGGAGACAATCTCTGGTTGTCTCTCTTTATAACATTACACATTATTCTCTTTCTGTTATCTTCTCTCTCCTTCCTCAATTTCACCAAATATAATCTGTTCTTACTTCAAAATATAAAAAAATAAAAAGGAATTAAAGCAATGAATATTTTGTTCTGCATGAAATCTTAGACTTTGAAAATGTGGACATTCTGATAAAATGAAATATTCATTTTATTTGTGTATGGGAATTGAACTAAGAGGTTATTTCATAAGTGGTGGTGGTGGTTGAACCAATTAAACTCAACAAGGAAAGTGCTTTACATCCTGTACTATCTCTCCAGCCTGCAGAGTCTCATTTTTATTAGCTAAATTTCTCTATAAAAATTAATGAATCATTTGTACCATGTATTTTATTACCTTAATGTAGCTTTTTACTGTGATTTTTGATAAATAACTTTTCATAGATTGGAATGCATTTATCCCCTACCTCATACCATGCACAAAACTAAACTCAAAATGAATTAAAGATCTGTATAGAATACCTCAAGCCATATATTATGAGGAAAACATAGGCAAAATTCTTCATAACATTGACTCTACAGACATCTTTAATGATTCAATGCCATTGACCAAGGACACAGAAGCAATGAATATCTTCAAATTAAGAAGATCATGTACCATAAAAAATAATATGCCCCACAAACCAGATGAAAATATTTACCCACCAATTATGTGACAAATTATTAATATTCCACTTATATAAGACATTTGTACAACTTTAGTAACAACAAAAAACACAAGTATACCCTTCCAGAATGGGATTAAAAATATTTTCTTGAAGAGTTTTCTCAAATTATATAAAATATTAACAAGTTTATTAAAATTTTTCTGTGTATCACCTATCATGAGATGAATGCAAATTAAAAAAACAATGACATATTCCTCAAGCCAGTAAGACATATATAAAAAGAACAACCAGTATTGGTATGGATGTAGAAACAAAAGACGCTTTTTTATGGATGGATTTGGGAGTGCTAGTTGGTTCAACTTTTTGAAAACTAACATGGATATTTTTCTAAAAGCTAGAAACTAAAATTTCATATGGCCCTGTACTATTCCTTGGCATTTACCCCAGTGTTGAAGCAACTGATTGTAACATATTCTAATTCTTCTTTGCTTGTGCTTGTCACTCATGGACTGGATGTACCCTGGATTAGTCCTTTACCCCTACCTATTCTCCAACCATAGAGGTTGTCCTTCATTTCCAATAAAGATCTGGGGTCACATGGAGAAGCCACTTGCAGTTTTGGTTTCCACAAATAGTCTATCTGACAGCTGGTATCTTTTGCTAGTAAGAAGAAAGCTTGAAGTGAAAATTTCCTGACCTGTTTTATTATCTTCAACCTTGTGTAGATTATTTCCTGTGTTGGCATTTGCTTCCAGATCCACACTCCCCATCACTCAATATTGGATAAGTATTGAGCCTCAGTGTTGAGGTTTCTACCTGGTTCCCAGAAAAGGGACATTGTGTACAACTGGCAAGATGTTCTCTATATTTATTTCTTGGTTACTCAAGTGGATAATTCTACCTTGGATAAATATGCTAGTTCTTACTTGGATCAAAGTTATTACAATGTTTTTGTTTTGCATGGAAGGAAGGACCCTGGCCTTTTTACATGTTTATTGCTACCTTCCATACTGCAACAATCGAAATAAAACATAATAAAGTGGTAACTTACATATTGGTAACTCTAGTATTGAACCTAATTGATATTATAATTTATATGTACCTTGCAATGAGAGATGCACTAATCAAGCTTTCCGAAATGTCTTCAACTACAGAAAACAAAGCACTTTCCCAGTAGTGGCAGGTGCTCAAACCAAATGCCCTGAGGCTGGTAACTTGCCACCATCCACGGGTACTAGGCCAGAGAGATCACCAGCTGCTAATATTAATTAGTTAAAACAATTAATATACCATATAAATCAAAATGAGCCAGGAAAAAAACCCTTGGACATTGAGTACAAAAGCAGGTCCCTAAGGTTACCCCCGAGTCCTCTTCTGCAACAACAGCCTAGAGAGTGTGGAATGAGTACAGATACAAAACTTGGCTTCCTCCCATCAGTTAAACAACCAAAGTTCAATCTATGTGAGTTTAAACATGGATCTTTTGGTCGATTTAAGAAGACATGTTCTGGGGCTGGGCGGTGGTGCTGGAGGTTAGGTGCCTGCCTTTCCTGTGCTAGCCTAGGACGGACCACGGTTCGATCCCCCGGTTCCCATATGGTCCCCCAAGTCAGAAGCGACTTCTGAGCGCATAGCCAGGAGTAACCCCTGAGCACTGCTGGGTGTGACCCAAAAACCAAAAGCCAAAAAAAAAAAAAAAAAAAAAGACATGTTCTCAGTATGGTCCACTTCTTGTTTTGTGTTGAATTTCTTACTTCCTAGATTGAAGGTGGGTGATGTACTCAGGACTTTAGTACTGTTGCTCAGACCTGCCTAAGCTCTACACAACTGATTCAGTGGAATATGTGGCTTTCTGACAGAGCTAAGACCAAGCTTAATAGCCTAGGTCATTCTGGAAGGATGGTTTCTTTTTTTTTGGGGGGGGGGGGGGGTTTGGGCCACACCCGGTGACGCTCAGGAATTACTCCTGGCTATGCGCTCAGAAGTCGCTCCTGGCTTGGGGAACCATATGGGAAACCAGGGGATCGAACCGCGGTCCATCCTAGACTAGCGCAGGCATGGCAGGCACCTTACCTCCAGCGCCACCACCCGGCCCCTGGAAGGATGGTTTCAAAAGCTCAGTCATCTTATGAATTTTTGATAGGAAAAGGGGCTTTCTTGGGCCCCCAGAAGCAAGTGACTTTACCACGTGCTGTTTTGAAACTGGTCAGAAAGATTTCATTGTGTGCTTGGGAAAAGGTTAATGAAGATGCATAATTTAAGGACACCTTTACAAAAAACATTCAGCTTCTTCTGAGACATTTGCAGAATATCTGGTAAAACTGACAGATGCTATTCAGAGGTAGGTTAAAAGCAAGGAAACCCAACAGTTTCTGACAAAAAGTTAGCTTTTGGAAAATTCCAATGAAGATTACCAGGCCATTTTATGTCCCAATAAAGAGAAATAGAGATGTCATAGGATTTCTACAGAATTGTAAAAATGACATGTCATTCAGTTCCAGGGCTCATATGAGTGCAAGGGAGACAGCTTTAGCAATCTACTCCATACAGCGGAACTCTGGAGAACTATAATGGGACTAGCTATACTTCTAGAGGGTCTCGTGGCTACAGTAATATGCCCCATCCAAGGAGACCACCTGGACTTTGGCTAAGGTGTGGCAAATGATTTTATTGGACCATACATTGTCATCTTCTTATTGTGTCTGCAGTCACTGTGTAAGAGGTTCAAATCCAGACTCAAGGGTGCCAAGTACCCAAGAAGTACCTCTGGAATCGTCTCTTAACCCTACCTGTTCTCCACCCATGAGAGTGGTCCTTCTCTTCCCAATAAACACCTCGGGTCACAGGGAGAAGCCTCTTACCATTTTGGTTTCTACAACTAGCCCATCTTCCTTCTGGTATCTTTTGCTAGTGACCAGAAAGCTTATGGTGGAAGTTTCCTTTTATCTGTTTTATTCTCTTCAACCCCGTCTGGATTATTTTCTTTTTTGGTGTTTTCTTCCAGACCTGGCTCCCCAATCCCTCAGAATTGGGGTATGAAGTTTTGTTTCACCCAAGGATCTAACAAGACATTTTCACAGTAACCAAAATCTAGAATGAACTCAAGTTTTCATGAATAGATAACTGGACAACAAAATCTTTTTATCATACAGTGTTTCATACTATCTGGCTATATGAGAAGATTAAATATGCTGAATAAAATTAGGCAGAAGGAGACAGATACAGAATGATTTCTTATATTTGGGATATAAAGTAACAAAGTAGAGGACAATAAATGTCCAATGGCTACAGAAAATTAGAACTGGTTTGTATCGGTGAGCTTACCTGTGAAGGGAGTTTGGTTACAGTTAATGGTGCAGGGAAGCAGACATTATGGTTGATGGTATATTTTTGGAATATAGTATGCATGAACTTCTTTTATTAATAGTGTAATTCATGGTGCTTCAAATATAAAAGATTTTTATTTAGCTTAGTAACATAACCAGCAGTGACTAGGGATTATACTTATGACAAGGACCATAAAGGATGCTGGGACTGAACCTGGGTCAGCCAAGTGCAAGACAAGCACTTTTCCCTCTCTAATATTTCTCTAACACCAAATTTTAAAAAGTGAAGCAGTCAGTTCTATTAAGTTGTGTTGGTTTTTTTTTAATGCAGAGGCTTAGAACTTACTTTGAATATATGTTAAGATTCATCCCAAGAGAATCACATTTTTTAAAAAGCATGTAAATAAAAGCAAGGCATTTTTACAGTTCTACCTATTAGAACTTAAAATTCCAATTCAGCATTCAGTACTTCATTAATATTAAAAGCCAACCTTAAATGAAAACTTCTTGTAGCTCATTTTCACTCCGTAAAGAATATCTTGCTTACATTAAATTTACTAGCCATAAAATTCCTCTTTCCTCTCTCTTGCAATAGCTTTTCCCATTGCCTCCAACAGTCAGATTGAAAGTAAGTTAAATATTTTAAAATGTGCTGTAAGGAAAAAAAAATATGCTATAGCGAATTACTGGAAAAAATGGTAACACAAGAACAGGATGAACTTTTTGACTAATAGTTGGTCAATTTTAGAGTTTAAATGCTCTTAGTCATATATCTCAAAATTTTTAAAGAACCATGATGTCCATTGTGGATAAGATGTATTGTCATTTCTTCTTTTCTACAGAAAATTGCCTGCAATGTTACACAGAGGATGTGAAGGTACAAAATAATTTCTCTATGATTTTTCCACAAGGCTTTTTCTACAATATCCTGATAATTTCCATCAATTAAATTATTTTATGGCTAACTACTTTATTAATTTGCAATACAATGAACATTTTATACTTGTAAATTTGTATCACCATTCATGAGAAATCATATCCTCCAAAAATGGTAATTTTTCTTGAAATATCAATTTATTTCTACTGTGTCCTTCCTGATATCACAATTTACAATGAGACACAATGAAAACTACTGTATTTTAAATTCAAGCTATATAAAATATATATAGATTTAAGTGGCTTGAATAGCTTCTGGCTTTGCATATTTGCTTACCTTTTATTTGAAAACAAGTAGATGAATAGTGCTTTCTGCAGGATTTATGTTGATCACATTTTCTTCCTGATGTAACTATTTTATTTTATTTTAAGCTACAGTTTTAATATTTTAAAGTACAATTGATGAAGACATCTCATATAGAAAGCAAATCCATTAACAGTGTTCTACAATTTGAAAAAAATTTAAAATAAATTTTCTTAGTTTTGAATTGTATAAATTATGAAACTGTTTCAGATTACATTTATTATCTGAAAAGTGGTATAAGTAGAATATTTTGATAATTTTCATTAGATAAAATAGGATAAATATAATAAAATTAGTCTAATATTTATAGTTAGATACAGAATATTAAAGAAGGTGACAAAAATGTTGTGTATTTTTCAGAGAAAATGATAACCTACTGATAAAATTTTAGCTTTAAGGCCTGAGAGATTATATGAATAAGGCTATTTTCTTGCATCCCTAGAGTTACCGTCTATGGTCCCTCAAACCAACCAAGACTGATCTTAAGTGATCATGGCTGGTTTTGGTCCCCCAGATATATTTTACCTTTATTACTATATATAAATAATTTGAAAGACATAGATACCTGAAATCTTTCTGAATAACTAATTTTTCTACTGACAGAAACTTTCTACTAATAAGAATTTAAGCACTTCATTTTTTCTCATTCGTCAGTCATTATTGAGACCCTTAGCTTGCTGTAGAGGCAATGCTATCATTTTTTAAGCTATCTTCTGCTATATGCCTCTTTACTGTTACTCTTATAAAGATACTTGCATATCTCCTATTATATACCTCACTTTGTACTCATGTTTAAAAAATCTATTAAGAAGTGTACCTAGGGTTGGAGTGGTGGTGCAGCAGTAGGGCATTTGCCTTTCGCATGACTGACCTAGGACGAACCGATATTTGATTTCCTGGTGTCCCATATGGTCCCCCAAGCCAGGAGCTTTTGTGGCCCCCAAAACAAACAAACAAAAAGATATGTACCTAGACAAGAAGTGATTCTTAGCATTTCTTATGTCCCATACACTTCCAGTCAGTGATCACTTCAAAATTCCATCCCTATATAATAGAGATTTCTCATCCTTCTTGCCCAGTAAGCTTAGTACCTCTATTTCCATTCTCTGAGAAGAATTCTTTTGGTTTTTTTTTGTGGAAATTATGGAATAAAATATCAGAAAAAATACAAATGAAAAATTATTTTGATTATGACTACATATATTGTTAATTTAATGTTTTATTATAAAGATCATTATATCTTCATAAATTAATTTATGCCACATTGGAGAGCATTGATCAGAAGTAGTAATCTTTTCCTTTCTACATTTTTTATCAATGTACATTGAAAATGATTACTTGATCAATAAGAATGATAGCTAAAACATAGAGTGGTAACACATTGCTATTAGAATCTAGTAGGATTATGATTCAAAATATCAACAATATAGGATTTCAGAATAATATATGCATTTTTGTTTGAATATATTATCTAGAATAAACTATAAAAGGAAAGAGTACCCAAAGAAGGAAGATAAGGGAAGTACTAATTAATAAGAGGATTTGAAAAAAATAGAATGTTGGATTTCTGAGGAGAAAATCAGGAATAAGTACCATATTCTGCTGTGTGTGGCCATAAACAAAAAAATCAAATAAAGAATAGAACATTTTAGGATATTAGAATAAAAAGAAAATTATTAGACAACTTATGGTAGCTAGTTAACAAAAATGTATTCAAGTATACTTGACAGTTGAGAATATATTTTCAAGATGATATTAAATTTCTGTATGTATTTTATTTAGTATGCATTTGAAAATAGAGAAAAATGAGATGATTTCAGTAAAGTTATGTGTATTTTAGGTAATTTTCTTGTCTTTAAAATGTTGATAGTAGTTATATAAGCAAAAATATCTGTTTTACAAAATAAGGAGAGGCTTACAGCAAGATAATTTTGTTTTATTAAAAGGAACTTTACTAGTGATGTCTTATCCACGTCCTATGGAAAAATATGAAGGGTTCTAAGTACACTACTCATAATGACTGCCATCTGACTGACTTTTGGGTATCTATATCCAGGACAAAAAGCAAGGTGTTATAAAAGGATGTATGCATACATTTATGCATTGCAGCATTCAGTACAATAGCTAAGATCTGGAATCAAACTAGATGCTCAAAGACAGATAAATTGATTCAAAACATGAAGATGTTGTGATACACATGAAATATTATCCAGCTATAAGGAATAGTGAAATCAATCAAGTTGCTGCAACATGGACGGTGCTGGAAGAAGGATAAACATAGTTTAATGTCACTTATATGTGGTATTTAGAATAACTGAATAAAGGAATTTAATTTTTTAACAGGGGACACCATGATCATCATTGGCCCCAGAGTAGAAAGAAGACAAAAATTGAGTTGAGGGGAAAAGACACATGGAAATAATGGGTTAGGGAACAGCAGTGGTATTAATGACAGTAGACCTAAATTTTCAAACCAGAGTCAACAACACAAAAAAATCATAAGACACAGACTTTAAGAACTAAGCTTATAAAAATTTCTTTCAAGATGCTCAGACTGCAGTTTAATCTGTTTTTTACTATACTGCATTGTTAGATTACAGTTGAAAAGTTCTTTTATATTAATTATCTTGTGAGTCCAGGAATATAGGACATCTTAGAATACTTGATATTTTTCCTCCAAATTAAACTAAGGAATGAATTGAGCATATTGCCTAAGACAATTTTCAAGATGTTTAATCCTTTATAAATATTTTAAGAACTTCTTTTTCACTATGCTTATAAAACATCAATCCTTCTAAACTTAATCTATGATAGTTACTTAATCATGTTGATTCCAAAAACGCTGTTAATATTCCCTACCACTAGGAGAATCTAGAAAATCACAGATGGCAACAAATTTTAAATTTCAATAGATTTTTAGGCCTTTAGAATTTTTTTCTGACTGACATTTTGATCTAGAACTAATTATGTAATAATGATGAATACACAGCAAAATACATATAGAAACCATAAGTTAGGCATGATATTGAGAATCAGAATAAATAAAGGAAGACAAAATTAACATAGTAACAAAAATGTAGCTGCTCTCTTTTTATCTCTCTTTTTTTCCTCTACAACTATGATTTTAATGTAATGCTTCTCTGTTTTTCAAAGAAGTATTCTTTACAGTTACTCACATCCCTGGAAGGGATGTAAAATGGATACAATCAAGACTATAGAAGGACTATATAAAAGGGAGAAATGATAAGATAGATTTTAATGCAGATGAAAAACTTAAAAATTCTTATGTTTTTTTAAATGGTGCAGAGAAAAGTTATATTAATGGCTTCAAATAAATTGGGAGTCTTAAATATACTAGAAATAATGCTGACAATTTTTGTTAGCATTCATCAAGAAAGCATTCTACATCAAGCAAAAATTTTCTTTTAAAATAGAACAAGAAAAGGATATAATAGTTTATCAAAAATGTGAAAAGATTAGTAAAGATAAAAAAAGTTAAGAAATATTGGGCTGAAGAAATAGCATGGAGGTAGGGCGTTTGATTATGATCACACCATAGGTTCCTGAGTGCAGCAATGATTCCTGAGTGCAGAGCTGGAAGTGCCGAGCAGTGAATGATATGGCCCTAAAACCCCCAAATAAATATATATACAAATATATGTGTGTTAATATTTAAAATATAGAAAAATTAAGACAGAGGGATAAGATAATGGTTATATAATTGTTTATTTTTAATACTTTTATTTATATTATTTACTGTGAATATCATTTTTGCCTATTTCACTTTGTTGTTTTAAGTGAGAGGGCACACCTGGTGATTCTAAGGGGTTACTACTGACTATACCCTCAGAAATCACTCCTGGCTTGGGGGACCATATGTGACGCTGGGGAATTTAATCGTGGTTCATCCTGGATCAGCCCCATGCAAGGCAAATGCCCTACCACAGCGCTATTACTTCGGCCCCCTATTTCACTGTTTAAGTTTTCAACATTTATATTGATAGAGATAGGAAAACTAATTTAATTATAATGTACATTATTTAATGTTGGTTTATTTTTATTTTTTGTTTGTTTTTTTTCAGCCACATCAGGTTATTTAGTCAAATTTATTCCTAGTGGTGCTCAAGGGTCCATATGGGATGCCAGGCATTGAAAGAAGCGATAGCATGCAAGGGAAATGCCTTCGAATTATACTATTGTTTTGCTCCTACATTATACTTTTTGCTATTTTCTTTATTTTATATAAAAGACCATGATTTGTAAAGTTAAAGTTTAGGCATAGATTTCAACAATAATCCTTCTATCAGCATCCCTATGCTCTGTCATCCTCAACCCCAACCTATATGCCTGCCACTTTGAGGGTGTTTGCAACTTACATCACATATTTTCACTGTTGTTGAGTCTCTGCTCTGGATGTATAGTTATACCACTCTCCCAATTCACCAATATAATGGAAACCCTGACCTCTATACCCCATTACTTCCCTGCCTCATGTTCATTTTAAAAATATTTTAAAATAATTTATTTGAGTACATTACAGATATGTTTGTAGTTGGATTTCAGTTGTAAAATATACAGCAACCCTCGCCGGTGTAACTTGCTCATGACCATGTCCTCTATTTCCCTCCCCTCACACCCTGTCTATCTTCAGGACAGGCATTCTCTTTATCTCTATCTCACTATCATTGTCATAGTAGTTGTTAATATAATTATTTCTCTGTGTTCACCACTCTATGTGGCAAGCTTCATATCAAGGTTGGTCCTTTTGGCACTCATCTCTAATGTCTCTGGATATTATTAACATATTGTCTTTTTTCCCTAAATATCACAGATGAGTGAGACTATTTTATGTCTATCTCTCTCACTCTGACTCATTTCACTCAGTATAATAATCTCCATGTCCAGTCATGTGTAGGCAAAATTCAACTTCATTTTTTCTAACAGCTATGTCATATTCCATTATGTAGATAAACCACAGTTTATTTTATCTGTTTTTTTTTCTCAAAGTAGTCTCTGATTACCCTTTGGATCTCAATATTATCTGTAATGATCTCCCCTTTTTTATTTCTAATCTGGTTTGTTAAATTTCTATTGCCATTTCTTTGAGTTTTGCTAGTGGTTTATGAATCTTGTTTTATTTATTTATTTATTTATTTATTTATTTATTTATTTATTTATTTATTTTGGTTTTTGGGTCACACCAGGCAGCGCTCAGGGGTTACTCCTGGCTCCATGCTCAGAAATTGCTCCTGGCAGACACGGGGGGACCATATGGGGCACCGGGATTCGAACCGATGACCTTTTGCATGAAAGGCAAACTCCTTACCTCCATGCTATCTCCCGGGCCCCTTATTTTGTTTTTTTGGGGGGGCCACACCCATTTGATGCTCAATGGTTACTCCTGGCTAACCGCTCAGAAATCGTCCCTGGTTTGGGGGGAACCATATGGGACGCCAGGGGATCGAACCATAGTCCTTCCTTCGCTAGTGCTTGCAAGACAGGCACCTTAACACTAGCGCCACCTCGCCGGCCCCCTGTTTATTTTTTTCTAAGAAGCAACTTTGGCTTTCATTGGTCTTTTAGATTGTTTCTTGAGTATTCACTTTATTAATTTCTGCTCTAATCTTTGTTATTTACTTATGCCTATTATGGTTAATTTTGTTGGTCGTTTTTAATTTTATAAGCTGAGTGATTAAACTATTGATGTAGTCCCCTTATTTCTTCCTGATGTGTGCTTGCAAAACTATAAAATTTTCTCTTCTTACCACTTTTGCTATGTCCCACAAATTTAATAATTTGTGTTTTCATTGGCATTTGTTTCTAGGAATCTTTTGATTTCCTCCTGGATTTCATCTTTGACCCACTGGTTCTTCATTTGTAAGATGTTTAATTTCCAGATGTTAACATTTTACTGTTCTGTTCCTTTGTAGCTCACTTCTACTTTCAGTGCCTTGTGATTTGAGAGGGTAATCTTTATTATTTCTATCTCTTGATTTTTTTGAAGGTATGTTTTTTGGGCCAACGTGAGCACCCCAGTTTCTTTAGTCACTCATCTGTTGTTGGTCATCCAGATACTCGCTATTATAAATAAATAACATACAATTACATACAATTTACAATAGGATCCTATTTAATGAGTACAAAGGGCATTTTTTATTGTGTTTCTGTATTACATATTTTGTATTTTTGTATTTAGGGGATATCCCTAATAGTGCTTTAACTTGATCATATGGTAGCTCAATTTTCAGGATTTTTTGAGGAATATCTATATAGTTTTTTCAGAAAAACTGGACTAGGCACCATTTCCATCAGTAATAAATGAGAGTTCCTTTCTCTCACATCCTCATCAGTATTGGTCATACTCAATGGAGATAAACTAAAAGCTTTTCCTCTAAAATATGGCACAAGACAAGGCTCCCCCATCTTGCCACTTCTATTCAATATAGTACTGGAAGTACTTACCATAGCAATTATGCAAGAAAAAGATATCAAGGAGATCCAGATAGGAAAAAAAGAAGTCAAGCTCTTACTGTTTGCAGATAATATGAAACTATATTTAGAAAACTCTAAATATTCTATCAAAAGCCAGAGTGGTAGCATAGTCATAGGGTGTTTGCCTTGCATGTGGCAAATCCAGGATAACTGCGGATTCTATCCCTGGCATCCCATATGATCTCCTGAGCCAAGAGCAATTTCTGAGTACAGATCCAGGAGCACTGCTGGGTGTGGTTCCAGAGAGCAAAACAAACAAACAAAAAAGACTATCAACATTTTTCTAGAAAAAATAGATTAATATACCAAAGTGGCAAGATACATAATTAACATGCAAAAATCAATGGCCTGCTTATACACAAATAATGATAGAGAAGAGACACTAAAGGACAATCTCATACACAATAGTACCAAAGAAACTCAAATATTTGTAATCAACTTAAATAAAGAGGTAAAAGACCTCTACCAAGAAATTTAGAAAATATTGTTTCAAAAAATATGGGGCCAGAGTGATAGAATAGTAGTGGGACATTTGCCTTGCACATGGCCAACCCAGTATGGACCCCGGTTCAATTCCAAGCATCCCATGTGGTCCCATGAGCCTGCCAAGAGTGATTTCTGATTGCAGAATCAGTAGTAGTCCCTGAGCACCACTGGGTGAAACCCAAGGGGAAAAATAAAAGGGGATAAAAGGAAATGGAGAGATATATCCTGTTCATGGACTTGGAAGAGTAATATCATTAAAATGGCAATACTTCCCAAAGCATTGTACAGGCATAATGCAATCCCTATAAGGATACTCATGATATTTTTCAAATAAGTGGATCAAACTCTTTTGAAATTCATTTGAAAAAATAAATTCTCACAAAAAGCTAAAGCAACTCTTAGGAACAAAGAAATGGGAAGCATCACTTTCCCCAAATTTAAATTGCATTACTAAACAATAGTCATTACAACATGGCATTGGAATAAAGACAGATTCTCAAGCTAATGGAATAGACTTGAGTATTCAGAGAATGATCCCCAGACATACAAGTATTTAATCTTTGATAAAGGGACAAGAAAGGCAAAATGGAGCAATAAAAACCTCTTCAAAAATTATTTGTGACAGGGGCCTGCGAGGTGGTGCCAAAGGTAAGGTGTCTGCCTTGCAAGCTCTAGCCAAGGAAGGACTTCGGTTCAATTCCCCAGAGTCCCATATGGTCCCTTCAAGCCAGGGGCAATTTCTGAGTGCTTAGCTAGGAGTAACCCCTGATCATCAAATGGGTTTGGCCTGAAAAAAAAAAAAGAAAAGAAAAAAATTATTTGTGACAACTGATCAGAAACCTGCAAAATACCGAACTCAGACCTCTATTACCATGTACAAAGGTCAAATCAAAGTGGATTAGAGACTTTGATATCAGACCCAAAATTATAAGATATATAGAATAAAATGTAGGCAAAACACTCCATAACATTGCTACTAAAAGAATCTTCTAGGACAATGGTCGGCAACCTGCGGCTAGCGAGCCACATGTGGTTCTTTACACTTTTAATTTGGCTCTTCTGTGCACTGGTAGGTCACTCCAGGAGTCAGGACTTTGCTCCTAGCCTCTGTCAGTGCACGCACTGTGTGCAACCCAGATGGCCGGCTCCAAGAGTGTAAAATGATGCCTAGTATCAACCCTAAACAAAGATGTTCCCCCAACATCATCCTTTCTTAACCTCTTCCTTTGGATATGTAAAAATCCACTGAATATGTACTTTTGTCTCTCTCTTGACCTAAAGCCTCCTGGTATTGGGAATTGGTTTTAATAAAGAGGTGCTCTAGCTTTTTGGGCTTGAGGCAGAGAGTAAAAGATAAAAGTCCATGGACTCCATGATCATCCTTTCTTAGCTAGCTTGATTTATTATTTCTTTCCTGCTACCCTGCTTCTTCAAATCAGGTTGGGTGGGGTTTGGAAATACAGTGCCTGGAGTCATCTTAAAACGCATATTTTATTTTGCACAAGAGTGGGCATCTTCCATGAAGGGATGTTCAAACCAGAGTTTTCTTTTCCGTGGATTCTCATGTTCAGAGTACTCATGGTTAAAGTTGTGACCTAATGCCCTTAAATGCTGTTTTTCATATTGATTATGACTTTCTGCATAATATAAGTGCCAATCAGAAATCTTTTGCAAGAGTGGAAACATTCCAATATCTCCTTCTCAGACACAGCTATCCCAGAATCAGATTCTTTTTTGAACGCATCCATCTTATGTCTCACTGTAAAAACTACTTGTGAAACTCCCTTGCAGAGAAATATTAAATTCATAAAGAAAATGAATAATGTCTGCCAAATACACAAGCTTAGCTGCCTATTCCTTGTCCAATTGGGGATGTACAAAGTCAGAGTTCTGCTCTCACAGGAACTGCACTACTTCTTCCCTCTTGCCAACAAGGTGAGAGAGCACCCTTCCCCTGAACAGCCACTTCACTTCTTCATAGAGAAGATGCTAGTAGTGGGCATCCATACTCTCACCCAAGGTGGTGAATAGCCTGAATTTGATCACAATTGTGAATTTCACAAATGATCTTTACTGTGTCATCTGTCACAGAGTTTAGTTCAACAGGGAGTTTTTTGAATCCAGTCTATCATACAATGAGTGGATGCAATGTACGAGTGTGCAACTCTGTTTCTTGTGACTACACAAAAACACTGAGCCATGCACAGTGCATCATCTGTACATGCATCAACACATCAGATTATTATTTTGAGTGAAATGAGTCAGAAGGAGAGTTGTAGACACAGAATAATCATTTGTGGCATACAAGATTAATAAATGGCAGTATGATAATAATATATAGAGAAAACAGGGATGAGGGACAGGAGGACTAGTCCATGATAGGAAGCTTGCCATAAAAAGTGGTGAGTTCAGTTAGAATAGAGAAAGGTACATTATGTCATTGATAGTTGAAACAAGAACTGGATGCTGAAAATGGATAAGTGACATGCATGGTATCCTTTAATTAACAATATTGCAAACCACGGTGTCATGAAGGAATTTTTGCAAACCTCGGTGTCATAAAGGAAAAGATGGATAGAGAGAAAAAAAGCAAAATGCCTGGTCCTGACATAGGCAGAGGAGGGTGAAGGGGAAAGAAACAAGGGACATTGGTGGTGGAGAAAGTGCACTGTGAAGGGTGGTGTACATTCTATGATTGAACTCAAGTATGAATAATTTTGTAACAAATATGCTTAAATAAAAAAGTTATTTTTAAAATGTTTCAGGTACTCTATCATAATTCCCTTATGATATATCATATGCCTTTAACAAAGTGCCGTTTTTGTTTTTGTGTGTATTTTAGTTTGGTTTCTTGCAGCACACACTACAATGTCAATAGATTTTTTTTTTCAGTGAAATCACTATTTTTCTCTGGAACACTGTCCTTGCTTTTAAAGACTGCTAGAAGGCTTTTCTCTTTTACCTGTTTCATCTCCATATTGTAGGGTTTCAAATTTTCAGCACATTTTGATTATCAAGAGGAAACGTTTTGAAGCGATTTTCTTCCTTATTATCAGAAATCAAAGCATTTTTCCTCAAGAAGGTTGTTCACTATCCAGAATTAACAAACGTTCAGTGGATTCAATAACTGTATTTCATGGTGGATGTTAGTTCACATCTAAATCAGCTTAATCATAAACTACAGGGGAAAGGAAATACAATTATTTTGATGTTAGAAGAAGTTATTTCATTTGAAAACAAATTATCTGTTTTTGCTCAAGATGTTGACAGAGAAACTTTGATTCACCTTCCAAACCTGTCAAAACATCGCCAAGAAAATAATTCTGATATTGACATTACCTATTTTAAAACAGCAATTTTAAATATGAGGGAAGTTTTTCTCAAGAGGTTTCAGGATTTCAGAAACAGCAAAGAAACATTGGCCTTTGTTAAAAAAAAAAACCCTGGATACCACTGTAATGGAATTAAATTTTCTCCTTTCAATATCAACATTGGCAACTTTGAAATGCAATTTCTGGATTTAAAAGACAAATAACTGTGGATATCGAAATTTGAATGTCTTTGTGCTAATTTAGAAAGATTGGAGAAACACAAATGTGAACTTAGTTCACAGCACAAGTGGTCTGCTTTGAAAGACCTGGAGAAGGAAGATATGTTGATTTTTAATACCTGGAATAGTATTCCTGACTCATAAAATCAACTAAAAAGCTAGTGTTTGCTGTTCTTTCCTTGTTTGTGTCTACATATTTATGTGAACATTCATTTTCAAGCATGAATCTTATCAAGAGTAAATTGAGAAATCATCTCTTCGATGAGAACCTGGAATCGTGCCTAAAATTAAAAACAACGTACAAACCTGACTTACTCAAACTATCCAAGGAAATGCAAGGCCAATGTTCATATTAGTGTTTGTGACTTTGCCAGTCATTGTCAGGATGTAAATTTTGCCTTACATTGTAAGGCAAACTTTATGAAATTTAACGTTATCGATAAATAATATTGTTCTAAAGTTTTTGTTTTATTAGTTGTGATATTTGTATCCTCCCAACCTATGTGGATACTTGCATGCAGAATATTCTCAATAAAAACTTATTGAAACTAAAAACAGTGTACCACCCTATATATTTTTGCTTTTAAAAATGTAGCTCTCAGAGCCGGAGAGATAACATGGAGGTAAGGTTTGCTTCTCGTGCAGAAGGTCGGTGGTTCGAATCCTGGCATCCCATATGGTCCCCTGAGCCTGCCAGGAGCAATTTCTGAGTATAGAGCCAGGAGTAATCACTGAGCACTGCCAAAAAAAAAAACCAAAACAAAACAAAACAAAACAAAACAACCCCCCAAAAAAAACAAAAACCAAAAAATGTGGCTCTCAAAATAAATTTTAATTGTGGTTTTGGGGAGATTTGGCTCAGTTGAAAAAAAGGTTGCCGACCACTGTAATCTAGGAGAAAACACCACTGCCAAGCAAAAGAAAGCAGAGATAAACAAATGGGGCTACATTAAACTGAGAAACTTCTGCACCTCAAGAAAACAGTGACTAGACCATCCACTGAATGGGAGAAATTATTATACCCATAAGATAAGGGATAAATCTAATAAATACAAGGTACTGATACAACTTACGAAGATAAGTTGTATAGATTAAATCTAATAAATACAAGGTACTTAAGTATACAACTTAAGCAGATAAAAACATCTAATTCAATCAATAATGGAAAGAATAAATGAACAGACATTTTCTCAAAGAACAAAATACAGATGACCAAAAGGTACATGAAAAAAATGCTTGACATCACTAATCATCAGTGAGATGCAAATCAAAACAACAATAAGGCATCATATCATGCCACAGAGACTAGCACACTTCACAAGGAACAAGAGCAGCCCTATATGATTTTTTGACTGATTTCACTGTGACTTGTCATTCACTCATCTTTAGCAAATATCCTGATTGCTTTTTGTTTGTTTGTTTGGTTTGGTTTTGGAACCACAACCAGTGATGACCAGCGGTTATTCCTGACAATATGTTCAGAAATTGCTCCTGGCTTGGGAAACCACATGGGATGCCTGGAAATAGAACCCTGTCCGTTCTAGGTCAGCCTCATGCAAGGCAAATGCCCTACCGAGGCACCACCACTCCGAACCTCCCAAAATACTGATTTCTTAAATTAATACCTTTAATAGCAATTTATTTGTACAAAAATATTTTATGTTTTAGCATTATATACAATGAGATATAAAATAAAGTTAAGATTATGATTCACATTTATCTACTACTCATAAGAAAAACTATCCAGTATATCGGTATAAACCAAAGTCTTTATACATGTAAAATTGCTTCTAATAAAACTTCCTCTAAAACTATGACCAAGTAAGTACAAAGTTCCCTGTTGTGGAATCATGTAAGGAAGATAACTTCAAAAATTTGCAAAAGATTTTTAGCATCAAACATAAATAAATGGGATTACATCAAACTAAAAAGCTTCTGCATGGTGAAAGAAACCCTACTTAACACAAGAAGACAGTTAATAGAGTGGGAAAAAATCTTTACACTCAACACACCAGATAAAGGGCTGATATCTAGAACATACAAAGCACTCAGAAAGCTGAGTCCCCAAAACTAAATAAAGCCATAGAAAAATGGGGAGATGAAATGAATAGACACTTCTCTGAGGAAGACAGAAGGATGGCCAACAAACACATGAAAACATGCTCACCTTCACTCATCATCAGAGAGATCCAAATCAAGACAGCAATGAAATACCACCTTACACAAGTGAGGATGGCTCACATCAAAAATAATGGGAACAATCTCTGTTGGCAGGGATGCGGTATGAAAGGCACTCTCATCCACTGCTGGTGGGAATGCCCCCTAGTCCAACACCTATGGAGAACAGTCTGAAGAGTGCCAAAAAACTTAGAATTGAGCTGCCATTTGATCCAGCAATTGCTCTCCTAGGTATATACCTCCAAGTTGGAAGGACAGCCATTCCAAAGTACGTGTGCACTCCACTATTTATCACAGCACTCAGTATAATAGCCAAGTCTTGGAACCAACCTCGATGTCCAACAACAGATGAATGGATCATTAAGATGTGGCATCTATACACAACGGAATACTACATGGCAATCAGAAATGATACAATCACAGACTTTGCAGCAACGTAGGATAACTTGACCTAAGAGCAGGTTATCCTACCTCACCAGCTAACGATAAGACAAAATAAGAAAACTTGTCACCCTTTGGCCTGTCCAAAAGCCACCATCACGATTTACAGATGACTGGCTACTAGAACCATGACCGGACTGTATGTATCCTGGGACCAATAAAAAAGCCCTAGTCTAGGGTGTGAGCTACAACCTGCACGACAACCATGACCTCCAGTTCCAAAGGTCTTGCTGAGGCAATTGCAATGGAATGGTTCTTCTGGAAACACAACGAAAGACGCTATCCTAAGTTCCATCCTAGTATCAGTGCAAAGACCAAGACCACCAACCACAGAAGATGGATTAAAATGACACTGAAGGATTAAAACATCTAGAACCACAAAGAAAGACTTCATCGTAAATTCCACTCCTGGACCTGTGCAGATACTGAGATCTCTAGATACAGAGGTCTGATTTTATCACCCAGGGCGGATTCCTATCACCGATTTGTCCTCCCTATACCTCCGCTTTCGTCCTCCCTCCCATATCCTCCTCCCTCACCCCTGGGGCTGCTAGAATATTGTCAACAATATGTAAGCCACTATGATCTAAATAAAAATTATATTAAAAAACAAAGTAGTAATTCTACTGGTAAAAAATTTGCAAAAACAAGAAATAGAAATTTTCTACAATTTATTTACTGCAAATATACCAATTTAATGACTTCATATTAGAAGCAAGTCTAACTAACATATTACAGGAAATTAATTCTGCCAGTACTGCTCAGAGACATGTGGCTGTAGAGACTGACTTGCTTTTTAATGTTTATTACAAAGACATAAACTTTACCAACAGAATTTTCTCTGTGAGACTGTAAAATCCAGTTATTAGTTAAATATAAAACCCACCATTTCCTGTTTTCATAAAATTAAAAATCATCTGCTCCCAAACTGCCAAAAATGACAGAAAAATTAGATCACTTCTATCAATAAAAATCTCAGTGCAGAGGGAAATCCTTTACTATTGTGAGCACATACCCCAAGTCCCTGACTGAAGTGAATTCTAGAAAAAAAAATGAGATTTCTTGATGTTCCAAATGGAGAAGAGAAAGTCAATATATTTAGAAGATAATAATAACAGACTGGCCAGTCTAAAGCTTTACTAAAATATTGGATTCTTCGAACCCATCATCTTAACTTTAGGCCAATGTGTGTGAAATAATTAATCCATAAATATAAGACTGGATATAAAGAGTCCACAGCTGTCCCAGCAATAATTATAAGATTATCATTAGTAGTCTTAATTAGGAAAATTTGTCTCATGTATGTTTTCTGCTGAATAATAAGCAGTCTCTTCCGCAAGAAGTAATGTCAGGAATAGTTTATCATCCTGACAGTTGCTCTCAGGAATGTTATTGTACAAATGAAAAGGCCGCTCTATATAAGTGAATTGCCTTAGTGGCAATTTCCTTATGAATACGAATCTGTGATTCCATATAGTGGCTTGCAATTTCTGTGTTTAAGGCACACAAAGGATAGAAAATCAAAGTTTTAGACTTTATAGACATCACCATCTCCACAAATAATTTTTATTTTCAATCCTCTTTTACAATTTTTACAGAGTAAAAATTTTCAATAACTAAATGAAAAATGTGTTTATGCGGAGAGTGGAGAGAGAAATGGCCTATGGGCCATATTCTCAGAGGAAAAAGATTTTCTTTAGAAGTCAAGGCTCAGGCAAAATGTAGAGATTTGATTTTAAATAATTTGTAAATAGAGGAAGATGTATAATGAGGTCTATGGTGGTTAGCTGGAAAAGTTAGTCATATATCATGCATAGATTTTGTAAAGGACATTGATGGAAAACAAGTCTTTCATCAATCCCTACCTAATTTATATATATATATATAGAGAGAGAGAGAGAGAGAAAGGATGTTATATTTTTCATTTTCAAGTAAAGTATACTTTATTTACTTCTGTTTGTTATACTAAAGACAGCAACTCTAATGCAAATATATTACACAATATATATATGAACATATAGCAGCAGAGATTAGATTTTGAAAGGTCATGAAGACACATCTAAATTGATAGCCTTTTATGCTGAATCTTTTAAATATGAATAGACATTGGATAGGATGACATAAAGAGTGTGTGCATACTTAAGATCCACAAGAACATCTTAGTATGTTAACCAGTTGAGTGAGATTCTCAGAGTCTGTATAAAATAACTTGAGAATACAAACGTTAAAAGATAGACAAACAGAACATACTAGGCATCAGTTTGAAATTATTCTTTTTGATTGGTGAGGTGTCACTTTTTTTGGTGAATGTAGTTTATTCATATAGCCCAGATTATTTTGGGTGATAAAATGTATGGAAGAACTTTTTATGTGTTATGAATGAAACTGAACTATAAAAAGAAGCTGTGTGCTGTTTTACACAGGTTTTGTCTATTGAAATCACATAAATGCAATAACAACTGAGCTGTTCAATAAGCAATTTCTCATCTATAATAATAATAATAATCTGTTTACCACAATTCACAAAGTAGATGTGGCTAGGTGCTAATTTTTTGGAAAACTAACAAAACCTCAATAACATTTGTATAAATATAAGTATAACTATCAGCACAAGTATACCTTAGCAGATTCTAGTAATTTTTAGATACAGGGTTGCCTATTTTACTGTAAATCCTATACAGAAGAATTTAAATCTAAGAACTTTGTGCTGTCAAGACCTTTTTAATTTTCATTTAGACATGGGAATATTGCACTGGGGAAATGGGTGTCTCTTTTATAACTGAAACCCAACTATAAAAATGTTTGTAATCATAGTGTTTAAAGATATAATTAAAAATAAATTAATTTTAAGACATTATTTGGAATCCAGATTTTTCCACTTTCTTTCCTTGAAATCAAAGGCATCAGAAATTAATAGCTGCAGTCATATCATTTTTATTTCAAATTATGAAATGATAGTCTTCACTATTATTATCATAACTGAATAATCTTTTTTTTTTTTTGGTTTTTGGGTCACACCCAGCAGTGCTCATGGATTACTCCTGGCTCCATGCTCAGAAATTGCTCCTGGCAGCCACGGGGGACCATATGAGGCACTGGGATTCGAACCGATGACCTTTTTCATGAAAGACAAACGCCTTACCTCCATTCTATCTTTTGGGCCCCCATAACTGAATAATCTTTTTTAAAAGCATTTTATATTAAGAAGTGAGAATATCCAATGAGAAATAGTTACAGGCTTCTTTTGATAAGAATTTCATATTTTCTACTATCTGGAGAAAGAGCAATGAGAAGAAAGCTATCAAAATGATATTGGTTAGAAAAAGATCTATAAATATGTTTTTATTATTTTGTTTGGTTTTTGGGCCACACCTGGTGACACTCGGGGGTTACACCTGGCTATGTGCTCAGAAATCACTCCAGGCCTGAATGACCATATCAGAACCCAGGGATCGAAACAAGGTTCATCCTGGTTCAGCCAAATGAAAGGCAAATGCCCAGAACTGCGCTATCACTCCAGCCCCTATAAATTTGTTAATGAAGAAAAATGAATGACATTGATTTTACAAAGAAGATAAAATTCTGGAATACTGTTATTACACTTAGAATCATTATCTTTGTTAACTGAAACTATTTTTAAATAATTATTTCAAAGAAAATGCTAAAGGGCCTGGGAGATAGCATGGAGGTAAGGCGTTTGCCTTTCATGCAAAAGGTCATCGGTTCAAATCCCGGTGCCCCATATGGTCCCCGTGCCAGCCAGGAGCAATTTCTGAGCATGGAGCCAGGAGTAACCCCTGAGCACTGCCGGGTGTGACCCAAAAACAAACAAAAAAAAACAAACAAACAAACAAAAAAAGAAAATGCTAAAGATTTAGCCTATTGATAAAAGTGGCTATGATAAAAATGAACATCAATTTGAAGTATTTTCTTTTAATTTAATCTTCTTTTAGATACAGGGTTGCCTATTTTGCTGTAAATCCTATACAGAAGAATTTAAATCTAAGAACTTTGTGCTGTCAAGACATTTCTAATTTTCATTTAGACATGGGAATATTGCACTGGGGAAATGGGTGTCTCTTTTCATAACTAAAAAAATGTATTAATGCTTTTCATACTATATTCATACTTATATACAATAAGAATTGTGTATTTTTTAATTTTGAGAGGAGTCACTGTAAGAATAGGTTATGTTTATATCTCATTTTAGCTTCTGAGAGGAGGACCATTATTTTAAAAACTCTCTTTTATATGTCTTCAGAAATTCATAGAAAGAAGATATACTGCTACTGTTGAGGTTACTAAATAGGGGCCACTAAAAATATTAAACAATTTCTTTGAAACTAATACTTCCATGTCCAATTAATTAGTGAGATCCTTTAGGAATCAAAATTAAATAAGAATGGAAAGGAGCACTAAAGGATCAATATTCAAAATATGTAACCTGATCTCACAAATCAACCAAAAAACTTCATGATTAAAAATAGTGGGAGGAAATAACAGACTCTCCCAAAAATGAAATGAAGGTAAGAGAAAAAATAATGAAAAAGAAAAGAAAAGGGGCCAAAAACTCAAACAAGCAAAAAAAAAAAAAAAACAGGAGGATAACTTTTAGAGATTATAAAAAAATTTAAGAAAAGAAAGGGAAAAAAGAAGGAAAACATAAAAATAATACAAGAAAAATCAAACCCAAGATAAAACAAAACAGAACAAAAACAAACAAACAAAAACCTGAAAAACACCACAGAAATACTGACAATAACCACACACTTACCATGGTCCTTAAATAAAGAAGAATCAAAGCGTAGGTAAAAAAAAGAAAGAAAGAAAGAAAGAAAAATGAGCAAAGAAAAGAGAATGAAAAAAGAAAACAAAACAAAACAAAGACAAAAACAAAAACACAAGCAACAATGTTAAAAAAATTAAAGAAAAAATTAAATTTGTGATTTTTTTTGCATAGGCACAGTAAAAATTGGGGAGATTAGAAAGGGAATTCCACCTTGCCTAAGAGACACAGGGTACCTCTGCCCTTGAAGTATACTGTTATGGGTACAACTACAGGCTCCATACATGCTCTTTTACTCTCCCCTAGATCCTTTTGTGATGTCTGGAAATTTTCCACTCCATCATGAATCATAAAATCAGGCCTCTGTAACTAGTGATCTTGGTATCTGCACTTGTCATAGGATGGAGTCTTTCTTTACAGTTCCAGAAGTTCTGTTCCATCACTGTTGTTTCAATCAGTCTTCTGTAGTTGGTGTTCTTGGTGTTTGCTCCTATCCCAGGACGAAGCCTAGGATAGAATCATTATGTTTCTAGAACTTCTGCTCAGTTGCAGTTGTCTCAGTCATACCTCTGGAATTAAAGATCTTGGTTGTTGTACAGGTCGTAGACCAAAGCCTAGACAGGGTCTTTTTTATTGGTCCCCGGATAGGTTCTGCCCAGTCATGGTGGTTACAATCAGTCTTCTGTAGTTAGCTATCTTGGCTTTTGCATTGATCAAAGGATGATATGTCTTCTGGTTCCATCTTATTGCTAGGTGTTGAGATGAGACAGCCTGCTCTTAGACCAAGTTATTGCCATTTCCTCATTGTCAGGTTGTCATACCAAAACTGGTGCATATTGGTGCATAGGGAGTTTAGTTCTTGGAGCTGTTGCAGAGAATTGTGTCGGTTCTATATCTGTGATCTAGAGTATGGGTTGGATGGTCACTGTCTAATCGCATGGAGTCTAAGTTGGGACCACATGACATATGTTCAAGGTAAGAGGTAACCCTGTATTGCAAAAAAAGTATGAGATCTTATCCCTAGTAGATAAGAGCTTGTTTTTATATGTAAAATTTCCCCCTTTTTTTATTATTGCTTTACAAAAAGAAATGGTGCTATCTTATATTGTTGGTGCATTTGGAGGTGAGAGCATTGGGCTCCATCTTCTTTGTGCCCTGGTTTTGACCTAAGCTTTAATCTCAGGCCACTGATTCAATGTCACTGTGTATTTGAAATACTAATGTGAATGATTTGCAATCCACTTTGGTCAAAATAAAATTTATTAATAAAAAATGAAATGAAGATGCCTGATAAGCTTATTAAAGACCTTCATCACCACTGACTATCTGGATCAGCAAATCAAAATAACCATAAGACATAACCTCACTTTAGTGAGAATGATGTTTACTAATGTTTCTAAAATATGGTCTCTGTCCAGCTCTTCTCCAAGGGGAGGCGATAGATGAGAATAGCATAAATGTGGGCCTGTGGCATGAAACTGGGAGACAAATGATAGGATGAATGGAGTACATAAGATGGAAACAAAGTTAGAAGGGAGCCACAGTCAGATAAATGTTGAGAATAGCTGCAGGTATGTCCATTTTTATTTAAAAAATGTTTATTTAATAGATAAATTTATCAACTTTACACAAATGAATCATATTCCATTTTTTTTATTTATTCATGATTTTGAGGTACTTTTATAGTCCCCTAATCTTGGCTAATATTAACACTGCTATATTAATATAGATGTTCAACTGTCCCTTTGAATTAATGTTTCTGTATTTGGGGGGTAGATGCCTAAGAGTAGAATCATAGGATCATATTCCAGGACTTTGTCTTATTTGTAAAATCAGTTACTCCCGGCTCTATGCTCAGAAATCGCTCCTGGCAGGCTTGGGGGACCATATGGGGTGTCGAGATTCAAACCACTGACCTTCTAGAAAAACATTAATTCAAAGGGACATTTACACATCTATATTAATCATAGCAGTATTGATATTAGTCAAGGTTAAGTACTTGTATAAGTGTCTCAAAATGGGGAATATGTAAAGAAAAATAAAATATGATTTAGTTGTGTAAAGAGATACGGTATAGCAGTTTGCTACAACTTGGATGGAAGTAGATTTCAGTATTCTAAATGTTCAGAAAGAAAAGAACATCAGATAATCTCAGTCATATGTTGAGTTTAAGACATCCAACCAAGGGATTAGGCTACCCCTAGTGGAAACAAACTCTATATAGGAAATAGTTGGGCTAAAATGGTGGAGGGTCTTAGAGATAATGTTGGAGGCTATTAACATTCTGGCAGTGGATAAGTTATAGGTAGCAGCATGGAAGAAGGTATACAACAATTATATTGATTCTTTTGTACACTATGGAATCTCAAAATAAAAAAAATCAATTGGAGGAAACAATGTGAGATGAAAAAAAAAAAAGAAAAAAGAAGCAGTGCTTGAACTTACCAGATTCCACAATACTATTATCATTTCTAAAATTTATTTTTATATTGATTTTAAAACCATCCATTAGGGTTCAGAGCAGTGTCACACTGGTAGGGTGTTTGCTTTCATGTGGCTGACCTAAAACAAACCACAATTTGATTCCCTGGCGTTCCATACAGTCCCCCCAGTCAGGAAAGATTTTTGAGTGCAGAGCCAGGAATAACCACTGAGATCAAGAGTTGTGCCCCCCCCAAAAAAATCCATTAATAAATAAAATTGAGAGGAATGATAGCAAAATGGGCATTTATTTGCCTTGCACTCAGCTGACCCATGTTCAATCATAGGCACCCATATGGTCCCTCAAGCACCACCAGGAATGGTCCTGAGCACAGAGCTAGAAGTAACCCCTGCACACTAATAGATGTGCCCACCCCAAAAAAAAACCAAAAAAATAAATAAATACATATGAAGAAGTGATAAAATATGGTGTTAACAAGCTTAAGCATAAGTCGAATATCATTTCTGGACAAAAAATAGGATGATTCTAGGCTTGGAGATATTTTACTTTCAAGAAGTATGACTTAATTATATTCATGAGCATTTCTGTAGTAATTTTCTAAGGAAGAATAATGAGGAGTGAGGCTGCATCATATGAAACATCTGCAGAAACCCAAAGTATTCACCATATATGAATAAAAGTTGAGAACAAATAAAAAGCATCAAGAGCATCCAATCCAAAGTGTTTTTTGGTCCTATCACAAAATTGCAATGAAGCATTCTAAGTATTTTCTACCCTGAAGCCTTTCCAATTTTATTTTCTCTTATTCAATAATTAGAAACTGTTTCCTACAAATCTTTATATACTTTTCAGGTCAGAATGGAAAGAGAGTGGGCCCCACCCAGTAATGTTCAGAGGTTTCTCTGTTCTCGGGGAAGCAGAGCAAAGACGTGCTGTCTGGGATAGAATCAGGGCTAGGTGTATATAAATCAAATGCCTCAGTACAGGTTCTCTCTCTCTCTCTCTCTCTCTCTCTCTCTCTCTCTCTCTCTCTCTCTCTCTCTCTCTCTCTCTCTCTTCTCTCGCTTTCTCTCTCGTGCAATGCCTGTAAATTTAATCAAACCAACACTATCCTTTCAAAGAAACATATATAATTAGGATTCTTGTTGACACAACAGTTAAGAAAAGGAAGAATATGACATTTAAGCTTAAGTTTTGAGAGATATCTCTACCATAGAAGGGTTCTTATTTTTCAAATGAAAATTGGCTCTTGGAAAGTATGAAATATATTTCAACAAAACTCTGGACTATGACAATTCCTTCTACTTGTGTCCAAAAAGAAATACTAATATGGTGGCCTTAGAAGCAGCTACATTTCCATTTACAGTCAGTGTTGCCCAAGTGAAAAAGTGCACACACATTACAAGAGGTCATTTTGGATTTACGAATAGGTGCATAGCACAGAGAAACCGTGTGTGTGCATGGGGTGAGGGCTCTTCTTTGCTCTCTACCCCTGATACAGGGGCCACACTTAGTGTCCATATATTTCAGTTCACATCTATGACTAAATGGGATAGAGTAAAATTGGTTCTACTAAATAATCTATCTACTTCAGAAAGCACTTTACAAGTCTCTCTATATGGTAATTCTGGAAAGAATAATGCCTCCAAAGCAAATTTAAAAATAGACATTGCCAAAGACCATGAGTGATATTATAATATTTTGAGGAGGTCTATGTTTCTATTCAAAACTTTCTGAAGCTATATAGTGAGAGAAAAATAGTCTGAGCTTATATTGATTGTCCAGAACTTAAGAATCAAAACACAATTAATTTTGCTACATTAAGAAATGACCATAGTTTCTTTATCCAAAAGTGTGTGTAGTTAAGTGACTATGAAGTTCTAGATATTATTACAATTGAGTAATTCACCTTGGTAATGATTTCTATGGAATCATTACCATAGATTTCTAAATCATTACCATAGTTTTCTAAATTATCAAATGATTTCTATGGAATTAAGATGTAATATTCACTTTGTACCCAGGAGATCAGCAATGTGGGATATGTGTTTTATTTTTTGGAGGAACTAGCAATTGTGATCTTGCCATCAGATCAAAATGAAGATAATTTCATTAGGATTATGAATAAAAGGACTATTTAAAATAAAGTTTGAAAATGGCTCCTACTTAAAATAACTGAAAATGACTTCTTTCCATATCCAGTTTTGTCCTATTTTTTCCCTTTTATTTATTTATGTCTCAGGTTTATCACACTGCTAAACATAAAATTTCTCACAAGGTCCATTTCTACTTTAATTGTGAGAGAATCATCTTGAAACAAATAAATATGCAAAACTGAATTCCTAAAAAAATGCTACTCTTAAATAATCAACAAAGCTATTAGCAAAAATACTAATAATGATAGATATATCTAGCCAATCATATATTTTGAATGAAGTGAGCTTTTATAGATGTCTATTCTGGAAAATAGATTTAACACTTCATAAACATTTCTGGCATTTCCTCTCAATCTTTTTTTTTTTTGTTTTTGTTTTGGGGACACACCCGGTGGGAATCAGGGGTTACTCCTGGCTGTCTACTCAGAAATAGCTCCTGGCAGGCACAGGGGACTATATGGGACACCAGGATTCGAACCAACCAACCACCTTTGGTCCTGGATTGGCTGCTTGCAAGGCAAACGCCGTTGTGCTATCTCTCTGGGCCCTCCTCTCAATCTTGACCATCATCACCACTGTAGCTCTAAATATTGTCTCAATTCCTTTGAGAGTAGTGATGATCTCTAAATATCTCTTTAAATAATATTTAGAAATTTAAATTGTACTTCTAAATTTATAAAGTAGAATCTAATTTTACCTCCAAGGATTTTATGTAATAGAATTTTAGGTATATATATTTTATAAATACATAAATTGTATTACATTTATATGTATATACATAGATATAGTATATAGATATAGAAGAACAAGTAGTGATTTATGCTTTAAAATTTATCAAACTGGTGATTTATAAATTTGATACAAGGAACATGAGCTGAGATTCACCTGAAATAGTCTAGGTACAAATACTTACAAGACATATTAGAGGCAGAAATCACAGGATGCCATTTGTGCTTGAGAAAAGAATACAGGAATTGCTGAATAATTAATATTGTTCCAATATACCCATTCTAGCTTCAAATATCTTTTTAATATTCTACATATGCTAGAATATTCATACATTTGGACATTTTTATTGAATATCATATACTTAAAATTCTATGATTCTGTTTATTTCTTATCAAATTACAAGAAAATATCAATATTTCTGAATGCAGTGTCATTGGAAATGGTGTTTTTATTATTTGGAGAAAATATAAATAGGTGGAAAGGAGAGGAGTCCTTGTTTTAAATATTAACTCTTGGAGAATCCCAAATTATAAATAGTTTCACTGGTATGTATTCAAAAGTCACTGGAGTAGAAATGACTTTCCCTGGAAAATATTCTCTGGGGCCTGGTATAAGGATCCTTGCCATACACACAGCATATTTGTTTGATTCCCACGTCCACGTAAGGTCAACATTACTGCCAAGGGTGATCCTTGACCACAGAGTCAAGAGTAAGTCTTAAATACAGCTACTATTGTGCTTTAAATCCTCTCTTCCAATAAAAGGATGTGAATAATGTCCAAATAATTTGGCAAAAAAGTAGTAATAATCTCCAAATGTCTAATTAAGATTGCTTTTATTCTTGGGACCACAAAAATGATGCATTTACTAGTAATACAATATTTTTTAAAATTATAATGTTCAGGGGCCCGGGAGATAGCATGGAGGTAAGGCGTTTGCCTTTCGTGCAAAAGGTCATCGGTTCGAATCCCAGTGCCCCATATGGTCCCCCGTGCCTGCCAGGAGCAATTTCTGAGCATGGAGTCAGGAGTAACCCCTGAGCACTGCCGGGTGTGACCCAAAAACCAAAAAAAAAAAATTATAATGTTCAAATAAATATCTTTAATAAGGATTCTCAGGGAAATCATTGCATAACCAGATGTTTCGACCCATTGCAAGAGCTGAAAGATATGATCATATTTTTATGGTTTTACAGTTTTATAAACTTCCTTGTTTTTACAAGCAATTGCAGTTGGTACTTTAATAACTGGGAATCCTGCATAGCACTTATATAAAAGCTATTTTGCAATATTATAAAAAAAAAAAGTTGTCTTTTATTTTGGGAAGGAATTTGGGACCATAATCAGCAATTTTCTAGTGGTTCACTCATGACTGGGCTCAGGGGACCATGTACAGTCCCAGACATTGAACTTTGTTGGCCCCACACCTTACCTACTATATTCTCTCCAGACCAAGTGTTTCATTTTCAAAGAAATCCCTGAATATTTTATTAAGCTCATTTCTTCAAGTCTGAACTTCATTTACAGAGAAAATGTGTAAACATGGAAAGTGTACATAGGTGATTTTAGAGGCCTAAATCTTATCTCACCTCATTATTCCATGTTTTTGCTTCTACAGATGAAGCCAATTTTGGAAAACTAGAAATATAATGTTAGAAACACCAGATGTTTATCTCCATATAGGCAAAAATCTATTTCTGAACTGTTTTGTAGAATAGAAAATTTATTTATGCTACATCAGAGTCTTATAAAACATGTGCCAAAAAATAGAGAGCAAGTTTTCAGAGATAAAGTTTTTGTAAGATGCTCTAGATCACCATCTAGTAGTGACTTTGCATTTTGTTTCCTCTGAGAATAAAAGTGCCTAAAAGTGAATAAAAATGAATAAAACCTAAAAGAGAATAAAAGTGCTCCTCAAAGTGCCTAAAAAATAGTTTTGCAAAAATAAAAATTCAGGTTCAGTCATTCTTCTTTTCTCCCATTGTATTTAAAAATTTAAGAAACTTTTTTCCATATTTGAGAACTTAAGCTATCATTCCATGGCATTATCCTTTATTTTTTTCGAAACAAACATGTTAATGTAAGATTGGAAAACATATAGAGGTAATTTATTTTTAAACTCTCTGACTACAGACACTACTATTATTATACCCTAAAGTAGAAAGAACAGACACAAAATTAAACTTCTCTATTTCTTTTTTCTTTACTAGTTCCAAGTCAATTTATAGACTCCAAATCTTCTTAGGGCCCCATGTAGCAATAACTTAATTCTTTCTTTAATCCAAATTCAATGACTTCTGTAGTTGACAGGAATATAGCCTTCATGATTACCAATTAGGAATTACACATAAAACTCACAGTTGCTTCCATGGAGAAAATGATTACTATAACATCTGGTTTTGTACTGATAAGGTTATCAAACAGGAAACTAAATCATTAAAATCAACTACTCTTTATTCCATCTCTATTAACTCCACAGAACTATTCATTCTAGGATTCATAAAGGATGAGTCAGCTCAAAATAAATGGGGAACAGTTCTAAAAGCACATTAGTAGTTCATTTGAAATGTTTCAAAAGGTCAGGCAAGACAGTCAGAAGTGACTTCAGGGGCCGGATAGCATGGAGGTAAAATGTTTGCCCTGCATGAAGAAGGACGATGATTCGAATCTCGACATCCCATAAGGTCCTCCGAGCCTGCCGGGGGCGATTTCTGAGGGTAGAGCCAGGAATAGCCCCTGAATGCTGTCGGATATGATCCAAAAATAAAAAACAAAACAAAAACAAAATAGCGACTTAAACTTTATATTTTCCCAAAAGGACATTACTTTTTACAAAAATTAATAAGTCAATTATATTGCATATTTTTATGGAATATACAGTACAACAATCTCTATAAACTATATATAGTATTTGTAATAAATGCAAACTATATAATATATATAATTTATATAAACTGGGATTGTTTTATGTGATTGAAGTCTGGCAATAAATATACCATTAAAATAGTGTAATATTTATGTATGTATAGAAAAAACATATGTATAAATTATAGCATTTTACCTTCATGGGAAGGAGATTATTTTGGGGGGGGTTTGTTTTGGGTCACACCCGGCAGCACTCAGGGGTTACTCCTGGCTCCATGCTCAGAAATTTCTCCTGGCTGAATCAGAGGACGATATGGGATGTCGGGATTTGAACCACCGACCTTCTGCATACAAGGCAAATGCACTACCTCCATGCTATTTCTCAGGCCCCAGGGAGATTATTTTCAATTAACAAGGTAAAGCTAGTTAAAAAAGGGTGTTGAATTTCATGTCATATATACACATACACAAACACACAAAGCTATATTGTGCTAAATTAGAAAATGTGATGTCCATGGAGAGAATAAAATATTTCTAAACTAGGCAAATAAAAGTTTACCAAATTCTTGGAAACTTTGATTTGCTAAAATACTGTGTGTGAGAGAGACTGTGTGTTACTAATAATTTAGATAACTAATAATGTTCAAATTTCTAGTGTTGATGCAAAATTATATTGCTAACTCCTACCACTAAAATTATATTGACTTCCTGGCCCTCATCCCTATGTCCATTTGGATATAACAATCCCTTCCTCCCATGCCTTTCACTGTTAATTGGTTATGGTTTTGTTGCAGACTGCTACCTTTCTTAGCACTACCAGTATGCTCAGAATTTTCTACTTATGTTTCGTATTTGTTTTGTTATGCTTTGGGGCCACATCCAGCAGCACGCAGGGGTTACTTCTGGCTCTGGACTTCACTTTTGGCAGGCTTGAGGGTTCATATGGGATACTGAGGATTGATCCTGGGTGGTTTCTTGTCATCTGTGAACAAGGCAAATGTCCTATCTGCTGTGCTATTGCTCCAGCCCTCTACTTATGTTTCTGTGTTCCTTCTTGGCAGCCTATACATTCTCTTCGTATTCTTTTGTAAATTAGCTGTATATATACTTTCTTATGGATTGCCTTTTTTTTAAGTTTAGTCATTTATTTTTAAATTTAAACTTTGTTTAAATTATATTCTTATAATCTACATATTTTATATATTTTCAACTATAACCTTTGTAATATTTAGTGTAAGCATTCTATTTTATGAAGATTGTAAGTTGACCCCACCCCATAAACTGCTGGTTATGGTTTTGGTGGCTCCTCCCAAAGCATTATAGGATGTGATCCTCAAAAAACTAGCAAAAAATCTTTTGGTTTTTGTCAAAATATCATATATACTCGAGTATAAGCTGACTGAAGTATAAGCGACCCCCTTATTTTACCCTAAAAACTGAGAAAACTTAGTGGCTCAAATATAAGCTGAGGTGGAAAATTCAGTCACTAGTAAATTTCAAAAATAAAAATAGACACTCAAATAACTACAATAATTGAGAAATCAGTAGGTTAGATGTTTTTCAATATTTATTGCTATAAAAGAACTGTACACTAGCAACAATAACTTTAAACTTTTAAATAAAGTGCAGAAAACTGTAGCTTAACAGGTCACCAAGATAAATCACAAAGGTTAAAATCCTTCAAAACTGGATTTCTCCTCCTCTTTTTCTGTAGGTACAAACAGAGTTTCAGTTGTATCTTATGTGAAGTTATCAGCTTAGACTTTTTCATCATCACTGAATTCCCAGATATCATCATCACTGCTGTTGGTATCATACAAAATGCAAAATATTGTGGGTTAAATAGTTCAGTGGCATCCAGTTCAGTTCAGCTGCCTACCTCTTCAGCTCAGCCCCAACTTGTGGAATGAGCTGAAGCACCGCCTCCTCCAGCAGATGACAGAAGACGACTAGAGACCTCATACCTCATGCATTTGATTAGGTGGTGAGTGGGGCCTGAACGGTGGCACAAAGCAGTAAGCTTTTTTGCACTGTGTGCGCTAGCCTAATAAGGACTTCGGTTTGATCCCCCGGTGTCCCATATGTTCCCCCAAGCCAGGAGCGATTTCTGAGTAAATAGCTAGGAATAACTCCTGAGTATCACCAAGTGTGGCCCAAAAGAAAACAAACGAAAAACAAACTAACAAAAAAACAATGATTAGGTGGTGTGCACAGAATCAAGTTACCTGTATGACCCTAATATAAGCTGAGTTTGGGTTTTTCGGCACAAATTCTGTGCAGAAAAATCTCGGCTTATACTCGAATATATAGATATATTTATTTACAAATGCAATTTTCAGCTGTCATATTGTGCAAAGCAGTACTTTGTGCAAAAGCCCAAAAGCTACTTTTTTTTAATGAATCTAGTTTTCAACAAGTATCTCATTAGTGTACCTTTTATTCATTATCACTAGGTGGGAGGCAATTATTTTATTTGTCTATTCATAGAACAGAAAACTGAGTCCTACAAAGGAAAACTAACAATTCCAGAGTCTCATTCTGAATCGGTATTTAAGTATGCTATTTAAATATTGCTACTCTAAGGATTATTTCCAAATATGACATCGCTACTAAAATTAAGCAGAATTAGAGAGTTTATTTAATTCTCACACCCTATCAGATGGGCAGCTTTATAACTTCAGTTATACAAACCAATGAACAAAAAGTAAAAATAATGCACTTTTCCAGAGGAGAATAAAAAGACTAATATCTTACTTATCTTCTCTGAAGATATTATCTTCATTATCTATTATGTCCAACATAGAAGCTATTAAGCCTTCTAATATCTAGTTAGAAATCATACTGATGGACCCAACTACTTAATAACTGTACATATTGATTGCCTTATTCTACCATGATGAAAAGGTCACTGAAGTAAGTTAGGGTCTCTAATAAAAACACACATTTCCAAAATGTAAATATACATTATAATTCTCAATGACAGCATCCAAACTCATTTAATGTAAGCTTTACATGACCTCTTATGAATTATAAAAACTGTACATAATTTAAGATTAGGAAAGTAATTTTAATAAACATGATATTATAATAGTACTTAATTTTCGTGTTTTGAGATATGCAATGGGCTTTGGCTAAAGCTAAAATCTAAAAATATTAGTCAATTATTTTTCACAAAAATCAAAATGTGAGGGTTAAAATAATTACCATTGGTTATGGAGATAGTTTAGTGGGCTATATTTGCTTTGCATGTAAGAGGTCCACATTTGATTCCTAGTACTGCAAGCAACTTTGAATAATGTCAAAGTGACCCCTGCCCATAGAGCTAAGAAAAGCCTCTAGGAAAAATCTACTGACAGACATGCACCAGTCCCACAGGAACAAATACAAATTTTCACTCATTTTTTCCTACATCCTTTTTCAATTTGCAAGGCACTCTCAAAGCTCAGAAGCCAATACTGTATGTTGCATGCTTGCATCATCTGCAATATTTCTATCCTTTCTAAACCCAACCATTGTGTTCCATAGATGACATTTAATCAAGATAACTGTTTCATTCTGAGAGACTGATGAAGCAGCAAACCCAGATTTTTTACAAAGAAGCCTTGAGTATTTATTTTAAATTTTACCTTCTTTCCGAGCACTCCATTGTGCCCTTATAAAGTAATCTAACAAAAAAGCAATTTCTGTGTATTCATGTTCCTTATTGCTGAAAATATTTCTTCTAATTAAAAAATGTTCCTCTAATTATTATAAGTCATAAAATACAACTTAAGAAACAGACAGGGAAGCATATGGTAAAATTTAATCTTCATAAAAGATAGAATAACTTTTGATACAACTTTTCAAAAACTCAGCAGGAATAGGTCTTCACAATGAGCTTATATTTCCTCCTTATTACCTGAATATAATAAAATGTTTGCTTTAGTGAATTTGTATCTAAGGAATTAAACAGATGATGACAGATTACCAAATAATTCTAAATAATCAACACCAATACTTACAGATTAGCATGACTGCAAATACTCGGTGAAATGATTTTAATTTTTTTTTTTTGGTTTTTGGGCCACACCCAGTGACGCTCAGGGGTTACTCGTGGCTATGCGCTCAGAAGTCGATCCTGGCAGGCACGGGGGACCATATGGGAACCGGGGGATCGAACCG
>PVKC010000746.1:0-60011 GCA_004027635.1 Crocidura indochinensis
CTTTCTTTCTTTCTTTCTTTCTTTCTTTCTTTCTTTCTTTCTTTCTTTCTTTCTTTCTTTCTTTCTTCTTTCTTTCTTTCTTTTTCTCTCTCTTTCATAAGCACATTCTTTTATATTTTCCTTTTAGACAATGATTTTTAATATTGTTACTGAAGGGGTATCATAGATATCATTTTTCTTCTTTAATTACCCAGTTCTTTTTTATCATTTTTAAAAATAAATTCTTTAATTGAATCACTGTAAGATACATAGTTCCAAAGTTGTGCATGATTGAGTTTCTTTCAGTAATATAATAAGGCACCCTTTATCAGTTCACATTTTCCACCATCAATGTTCCAGTTTTTCTTCTACCTTTCCACTTTCAGTATCCCCTGCCTGCCTCCGTGGCTCGCTCTCTCTCTCTCTCTCTCTCTCTCTCTCTCTCTCTTCCTCTTCTCTCTCTCTCACTTTCTTTATCTTTCTTTTAGACACTATGGTTTGAAATATTGCTACTGAAGGAGTATCATGCATAATACTTAATGTCCTTTAACCACTTAGTTCTTGCGCAGAGTGGTAATTTCCAACTATCATTGTCATAATTTTTTTTCTCTGCACTAACTGAACTCCTCTTATTTGTGACAAGCTTCCTACCACGAACTGGTCCTCCTGGCCCTTATAACTATTTTCTTTGCATATTATTATCACCTCAACTTATTTTTACATCCCACGAATGAGTGTAATCTTTCTAAATCTATTCCTCTTCTGACTCATTCTCAGCATAATACTCTCCATATGCATCCATGTATGAGAAGATTTCATGACTTCATTTTTCCTAACAGCTGAGTAGTAGTCCACTGTATAAATATATCATGGTTTCTTTATCCACTCATCTGTTCTTGAGTATTTGGGTCTTCTTCAGTCTTGGGTTGTCTCTAGACTATTGAGAATAGTGCTGTGATGGACATAGAAATGCAGAGGGCTTTTCTGCATTGGGTATATTCCTATGAGCTGTATTCCTGGGTCATATGGGAGCTCAATATTTACCTTTTTGGAATATTCATATAGTTTTCCAATAAATATATATCTTCCCCTGCAGAAGAAAGTCCCTTTCTCCCTGCATCCATTTTTGCATTGGTTGTTATTGCTTTTTTTGATGTGTGTCAATCTCTGTGGTGTGAGATGAAATATCATTGTATCTCCCTGATGATTAGTGATGTGTAGCACTTTTTCATATACTTTTGTCTATATTTCAATATTTCTTCTTAAATGTTATATTATTGAGAAATGTAATTATATCAAGTTATTTACTTTTTAGTATAGGACTGCCACCTAAAATACAGGACAATCAGTAAATTTGAATTTTTAATCATGACATATTTTAGTATAATTGTGATTTAAGTGCCCCAAATGTTATATGGACCATAATTACACTAAAAGATTAAATATTTGAAATTCAAGTTTAGTTGGATAACCTATATTTGTATTTTTGTATTCTGGTATGCATGAGCTGATGAACTTATATTTTGAGTAGGATAGGGATAAAGAAAGCATAAGGTAAAAGAGTTATGGATGAATTATAGATGGAAAAAATTGGGTAGTATACAGTAAGAAAGAAGAAAAACTAAAGACAAATACTAAACTGGTTTTGGCTATCATTATTATCCCCTGTTACTTAAAATTCTGGTGTGAGGATAGTACCCTATCTCTTCTTTTAAATGTACCAATTTTCTTAAAGAATTCAGTTCTGTTGCAAGCATGAGCAAAAAAGGTCTAGAGAAATAAGAAAAGATGAGTGAGAAAGGGAAGGCTATGTAAAAACAAGAGTTATTGAATAAACAGCAGGGGAGAAATAACTAAGAAAATACTGATAATTAAAAATTCTGAAAACATGTGCAAATTGAGATAAACCTGGATATGAGTCAGCAGTGTGTTGGTAAAAGAAAAAAAAAGACAACAATAGAAAAATAATGAAAATGAAGGTAAATTTGCTGTTTGTTGTTTTTCTTTTACATACATAAATTTATAGTTAGCAATTAAGGCAAAACTAAAGGTTGTTACAATGTCCTGTCTACAAAGAGATAAGGATTAGGAGGGCCAGCCCATGTGGCATCCCTTCATTAACAGTAGTGCAAACCACAATGTCAAAAAAGAAAGGAGGGACTGGGCGGTGGCTCTGGAGTTAAGGTACCTGCCTTACCTGTGCTTTCCTAGGACAGACCGCGGTTCGATCCCCTGGTTTCCCATATGGTCCCCCAAGTCAGGAGCGACTTCTGAGAGCATAGCCAGGAGTATCCCCTGAGCATCACCGAGTGTGACCCAAAAACCAAAAAAAAAAAAAAAAAGGAGAGAGTGAAGTCAAATGTCTGCCTCAGAAGCAGGTGGTGGAGGGTGAACAAATCAAGGTTTAAGGTAAGCAAAAGGAAACAGCAGAGAAATTCACTGGATACCTTGAAACTTTATAATCTTGTTTGCACAACCTCTAGGTTGCATGACTCTTGACTTCAGTAAAGCTGGGCACAATTTCAATACACATCTATGGAGACCATGGCACAACAACAAAACAAACCAATGTAGGTGCTAGTTACTCTAACAGCTTTAAAAAAAATCAAGCACAAGTCAATAGTCTTGGAAATTGTTCTGGTTTTTACTGGTATTACTCCCAGGCAGTAATAACTTAGCAGAGGAGCCCGAGCGATATCACAGTGGTAGGGCATTTGCTTTGCATGCTGCTGATCCAGGACGGACCTCGGTTCTGTTTGGAGCATCCCATATAGTTCCCCTAGCCAGGAGCAATTTCTGAGCTCATAGATTCATAGCCAGGAATAACCCCTTAGTGTCACCGGGTGAGGGAAAAAAAAAAAGGCAAAAAAAGACCTTGGCAAGAAATGGAGTTTCTGTGTCCACCCTTAAAAATTATATATTTCAGTTACATTCTTTCTCCTCTCACTTTCTCACACACATTTATTTCTTTTTATTTTTAATAATTTTTATTATGACCAAAGTGAATTACAAATCTTTTACAGTAATATTTAAGGTACATAGTGACAATGAATCAGGGCCATTTCCACCACCAGTGTTGTCCTCTGTCCACCCCTGTTCCCAGCATTCATCCCATTATTTCCCTCACTTGTCCCCTCCAGACTGCTAGTGTAACTGCTCCCATCATATACATTGCTTAAAATTTTTATTTATTTAAATGCCATGGTTACAAGTTTGTTCATAATACATTGTTTTTTTCTTCACAGATAAAATTGTTCAGGATTGCGTTAGTAATACAATGTACAACAACCTTCATGGTGCATTTCCCACCACCAATGTCAACAGGTTTCCCTCTTACCTTCCTAATGCCCTCTTCCCTCCCGCTCACCGTCTACCACCTGCTTCTGAGGCAGGCATTTGACTTCACTTTCTCTCTCCTTTCTTTTTTGACATTGTGGTTTTCCACTGCTGTTAATGAAGGGAGGCCATACATGCCACTTTTATAGTAAACCCTTCTCTACTCTAACTGCACTCTCTGCGCTTTCTGGCAAGCTTCCTAGCATGGGCTGGTCCTCCTAATCCTCATCTCTTTGTAGACAGGACATTGTAACAACCTTAAGTTTTGCCTTAATTGCTAACTAAATTTATGTCTGTAAAAGAAAAACAACAAACAGCAAATTTACCTTCATTTTCATTATTTTTCTATTGTTTTTTTTTCTTTTACCAACACTCTACTGACTCATATCCTGGTTTATCTCAATTTGCACATGCTTTCAGAATTTTTAATTATCAGTATTTTCTTAGTTATTTCTCCCCTGCTGTTTATTCAATAACTCTTGTTTTCACATAGCCTTCCCTTTCTCACTCATCTTTTCTTATTTCTCTAGACCTTCTTTGCTCATTTATCACAGAACTTTTGTAAAGTTTTGTTCCAAATTCTCTTAAACTATGTAGAACATATTGCCCCAATTCAAGAAAACACTTCAACGATAGGCATGGAATGACTCAGTCATGAGTGTGAAAGGGGGATGAGTTATGATCTCTTTGGTTCATTCCACCACTGTCAGGATGCTATGAATCTATGATCAGATACTTTTGGGATTAATAAATCAGGTAAAATTTTTAGTGTATTTTTCTCAAATATTATAGTTTGCAATTAATATATGCCGAGAAGAAAATTAAACATAAAAATTCCAAGTCATAAAAATTAGGGACTATTTTTCAGAGAGGACATAGTTCAATGTTGCCAGGTGGTAAGTAATGCTCATAATCTTTGAGAGATTAATTCTCTAAAATAAGAGTAATTTGCTTCTCTTGGAGAGAGAAGGGATTCACTCTTTTTTTTTTTTTTTGGCTACACCCGTTTGATGCTCAGGGGTTACTCCTGGCTGTCTGCTCAGAAATAGCTCCTGGCAGGCACTGGGGACCAAATGGGACACCGGGATTCGAACCAACCACCTTTGGTCATGGATCGGCTGCTTGCAAGGCAAACGCCGCTGTGCTATCTCTCTGGTCTCTGGGATTCACTATTAATGCAGTATGACTCTGTTTAACTTTTCCCACCTGTGAGGCAAGTTTAAACCCTTCTAGGTGAGGTAGAGATCACTGCTATCTTTACCATGACCTCCCTTAGATTTCTATCGCTCTAGAAATTCTGTTCAGTCTCGGTTGTCAAAGTCAGACCTCTGGAATTAGAGATCTTGGTTTTTGTACAAATCCTAGACTGGAGCCTAGCTAGACTAGGGCCTCACTAGGTCTCAGGAAGAGTTCTGCTCAGTCGTGGTTGTCAAAGTCAGTCTTCTGTAGCTATTGATCTTGGTTTTTGTACAGATCAAAGGATGGAGTGTCTTCTGGTTTTATCTTACTGTTAGGTGATGAGGTAGGGTAGACTGTTCTTAAATCAAGTTGTTTCCTCATAGTCAGGATGTCATATCAACCTGGCGCAAGTAGGTGCTAGAGCGGTATCAGAAAGTCCCCGTGGGGTGGGGGCTGATTCCTGGTGGTGTTGCAAGGGAACTGTGTTGGTTCTATCGTTGTGATTTGGGGCAGACATAGAGAAGTCTACTGTAATACAAATTCATGTCCACTTACAGACAGGCAGAGATCTGCTCATAAGTTGTTGCTGGAGGTCTGACCCTCATAGGATGGGTCTGAGCGCTTAAGAAATAATTTATTTAAGAAAAAATATATAATTTGGTGTGAGAATGTTGCACTGGTGAAGAGGGTAGTTCTTTTTATGAAACCCAACTACAAGTATGTTTTAAATCACGGTGTTTAAATAAAGATATTATTAAAAATTAATTAGCTAAAATATAAGTTAGGAGAAATAGGAAAAATAGAAAAATAAAAGAAAAAAGGAGGGAGAGAAGAGGGAAAAATAAAGAAAAGAGAAAAAATAAGTTAAAAAATTTTGGCCACACCTCAGAATTGGAAGGTTTTTCTATTATTAGGCAATTCATCAATGGCAGGAATGAACTCTGCTAAATGAATCTCTAGAGTTATATTTTGGATGGCGCATTTTAGGAGCATGATTTTCATGTCTAGAGTTCTAAGCAATTTGGTAGTGAGCCCTATAAGAGTTGTTTACCCTATGTAGTCTCATCCGCTGTGTCTTGTGCATCAAGATTCCTTTCCTAAAAGGTAACTGACAGAATGGACTTTATGATGTAATAGTAACATAGGTTGAATTGAAAAAGAAAGAAGAGGAGAAAAGAAGAAAAAAGATAGGAAATAGAAAATAAAGAAAAAAAAAGGGAAAAGGATGATAGTAATTTGCAAAAACATATTTGATGAATGGGACTTGTAATATGTCTGTGGTGTGTAGTTGTCTGTTTCAGTGATCTTAATGGTTATAGGCTTTAGGTCCTAATAGAGAACATAATAAAAACATAATCAAATTAAATGGAAGTATTTTATCAATTCATTGTCATAATGAGTACTGTATTTGGTCTCTAATTTGATAGAGGACTGAAATTGCAAAATTAGGGTGTTCACCCTATATCTCCATGAACCACTGTGGACAAAGAAGTTGAAGAGTTATTTTATTTATTTATTTATTTTTATTTATTTATTTTTTTGGTTTTTGGGCCACACCCAGCAGCACTCGGGTTACTCCTGGTTATGCGCTCAGAAGTCGCTCCTGGCCTGGGGGACCATATGGGAACCGGGGGAATCCAACCGCGGTCAGTCCTAGGCTAGGGCAGGAAAGGCAGGCACCTTACCTCCCGCGCCACCGCCTGGCCCCATGAAGAGTTATTTTATACCTAATACAATCAAGGCATAAGAACATATTAATAGTAAGTACTGTAGTGGAGTCTCTGGCTTCCAATAATATTCTGCACTACACTTAATTTGTTAAGGCCATTTGAAGTTATCTTATGATAGGCTTTACTTTGTTTCAGAGATACTGTTAAATGTGGTGAACAATGGTGAATAAAACTAGATAAGGTACTTATACTGTAATGAATTATAGAGAAGAAAGGCAATAGTCAATGAATTATAGGGAATTATAGGGAAGACAGGAAATAGTCAGTCAAACAAATATACTTAAAATTCTACTTTAAATAATTACCAAAAGAAAAGATGGAGTGTATGGAGTAATTAGAGAAAGTGAGCATTTTTCTAGAAAAATATGGCCTAAGTGGTCAAGTGATAAAGCTGGGTGGTAAAAGGTTAGAGTGGCCGTGGCAGTGCAGCTGGAAGAATGCATGCAAATTAGGAGACACTTGGAGGCAATAAGGAGGATTTGGGTCAGATTATGCAGTGACTTTAGAGTCATGTACCAATGATTTTATTTTTTTAGTCTTGAGAATAATGGGAAGCCATCAAGATGCTTCGGGATTCTCCAATACATAAAGTATCCTGAAGTTTTAGATGCTGTAGCCGTCTCAGTGTCTATTCTAAAGTTTGATGGCCAGGAAGATGTCAATTTTCAATTAAAGTTTTCATGACTAAATGTACTGATTGTCTTGTTCATAGGCCAAAATCTGTAAAATGGAATGCTATGCTGTACCATATTTTTGTGACTTTTATATATTTTCCATATATACCTGTAATTCTCTTTTTTATTAGTATTTTTATTTAAACATCTTGATTACAAATATGATTGTACTTGGGTTTCAATCATGTAAAGAACACCTTCCTTCATTGGTGCAACATTCCCACCACCAATGTCCCAAATCCCCCTCTCCCCACCCCATCCTCACCTGTACTCTAGACAGGCTTTTTACTTCCCATATTCATTCACATTGTTATGATAGCTCTCAGTGTAGTTATTTCTCTAACTGCACTCACCACTCTTTCTTCATCATTTTTTCCTTTTTATACCAAGCTGAGTAAGTATTTGAATAGGAGTTTGTCTATTCATTCATGAAAACAAAAATTTTCTTTATTCCCCTTTTTGGGTTTGGTTTTTGGGCCATACCTATTGATGCTCAGGTGTTACTCCTGGCTATGCACTCAGAAATCACTCCTGGCTTGGTGGAACATATAGGATGCCAGTGAATAGAACCATGGTTCATCCTAGGTTAGCCTATGCAAGGCAAACACCTACAGCTGAGCCACTACTCTGGCCCCAGGATCTTCCTTCATTCTTGAAGATAAAGATGAAAAAATAAGAAAATGGCAAATATACATAGGTGATAGTAAATAAAAATGATAAATATTTACTAAATTTTACTTAATATGTCCATCACCCATAAAAATGTAAATGGGGGGCTGGGGAGATAGTATGGAGGTAAGGCATGTGACTTGCATACAGAAGGATGGTGTTCGAATCCCAGAATCCCATATAGTCTCCGAGCCTGCCAGGAGTGATTTCTGTGGTCAAACAGCATAAAGTAAAATTGACCAGATAAATAGTAGAGTAAAATTATTTCAGACTGATTTTGAATATTTTTTTTATTTTTTATTTTGAAGTGATTATATTAGTGTTATTGGGGATGGGGCATTATGAATGAAGAAGCCTGAAATATTCTATGGGAGTAGATACTTAATTCTATCTGTAGCTCAGAGATTTTTCAGCAGGGTAAATTACAGAGGTTGTGAGGGGACATCCTTATCAACATAGACCTGGCACAATTCAACATCCTTGACATCAGTCAAGAAGGTTACTTGTGACCTGTACTTTTGTAGTAAAGTCAGGGAATTATTTCTGAATTTTTTGTAGTTTTATTTGTATAGGTCTTTCATTTTCTTAATTTTTAAATTAAAAATTATAAATTTAGAATTAAATTAAATTAATTTTAAATTAAAGAATTTACATTCAGAATTTAAATTAAGAATTTAAACTTTTAAATTAAAAAATTTTTAAATTTATTTTGAACTGGCGGGTGAGCCCAGGCAACTTCTCCATTTTGTTTCTTCTCATCAAAGCCCAATCAAAACACTTATAAAAGCATCACCATGCTACAAAGGTCACAGTAAAAACAATGCAAAATCCCACCACAGCTAGTGAGTGAAAATGGAAGGTCTAAAAAATCAACTAAAATCAGACAACTAGAAGTCTCTTTAATCAGGAATTTAGAATGGAAATGTTAAGGCTGTTCAAAGAATTTAAAGAAATCATAGAACAGATAATCTGTAGACTGAAGGATATAAAAGTAGAAGTGAAAATTCAAATGTTAATATCAGGATTGAAAACTTGGTAGGTGAGATGAAAAATTCACTGGAAAGCCACACCTGAAGAGTCACAGCTGCTGAGGGCAGAATCAGTGAGATGGAAGATGAGATGCATCACACCTAATTCCATGGAACAAATGGGAAGTTATAAAATAAATGAAAATAAATGGAAAAATAGAGGATTCAAAATAAGTGAACAGAAAAGAGTAAACCCTCAGAATGAATTTAACAGGAAAACAAGAATAATTGGGGTTCCAGAGGAACGCACCATAAAGTCCCCAACAGCAATGCCTTGCATCACCCTAGATCTAACTCAGTTTACTGTCTACCAACCAGGTGTACATCTCTAGGCCCACCTTGTTATTGAGTTTTGGACAAATATTAATTTATTTTTTGCAGACATAGTAATGCCTTATTTAGAATTTCACATATATGAATTGTATAGTGATATTTTCATCTCAACATTTTTTTTTTTGTTTAGCGGTATTGCTTGTGATACTCATTCCTGTTGTTACATGTTCTAGCTTTTTCACTTTTGAGGTTGAATAGTAATCCACTCCATGAATGTGCCACACTTTGTTTTCCAATCACCAGTTGGAACCCTTGACTGTTTTCTATTATGAACAATGACAGATAAAGAAGCCAGGATCATTTTATATATTTATTTTTTAACAATATCAATATTATTGTTTTAGTACCTGTGGTACTGCTACACCATGTTCATCAGCAGAGTTCCAGGATCCCTCTACTATTATTCCAAAATTCCTGTATCCAATCTTTGAACACATTTAAACTACAGCTCTATTGCAAGTGAGTGAGATAATTTGGTATTTGTCTTTTGCTTTCTGGCTTAGTTCACCTGCCCTAACTTTCTCCAGTCTTATTCAAGTCACAAAAAACTGCAAGATTTAATCATCTTTCACTGCTAAGTAGCAGTAGCACTGTACATTTATGTATATATATATATATATATATATTTACATGCATATTACAATTTGTCTACACATCCATCTATTGTTGGGCACTCAGGGTTCCCTAACACTTTGACTATGAAAATAGTTGTGTATATCTTGTTTCAGATTAAAATTTTTGTGTTTTGGGGGATAGATGCCCAGAAGTAGAACTGAAAGGTACTATGAAAACTCTATTACATATTTTAAAAGTCTCCAAGCCATTTTCCAAAGAGGATGAACCAAGTAGAAATTCCACCCAGACATGAATCAGAGTTAATTTTTTGGCCATAATCCTGCCAGTACTAGTTTCTGGACTTTTTGATATAGACACTTTTCCCACGTGTGATGTGATATTGCATTGTTGTTTTGATTTAAGTTTACCGGATAATTAGTTATGATAAAAATGTTTCGTTATTATCATAACATCTTTGTGAACATGTGTTTACATTTATCTTAACTAAATAATTTATCAGTAGGATTGTGGAGTCACGTAGTAAATGTATAGTTAGATTTATTGAAAATTATCAAATTTTTCAAAGAGATATAATACTTTGCCTTTCTATTTTCAGTATTGTAGAATATAATATTTCAATACCAGTTCCACCACCATTGCCAAATCCCATCATTAGTGTTTTCATAATCCATAGTCCCCCTCATGCCTGCCACCTTGAAAAACACATTAAAAAGTTCAGTGGCTGCAGTTTATATTTCATACTAACATTTTGTTGAGAAGTTTCTTTAGCAATTTATCCCAGATAGAATATTTGGGATATTCTATATATCCAAGATAATGAAAAATTTTATCACCTTTATTTCTTTAAGTCTTTTCTATAAAAAGTTCCTGGCAGAGTAATTTGTTACATCTCTCAAGTGGCACTACTCTTAAGGACTCACCACTTGAAGGATAATCTTCCAAGCACTGAATAAATGTTTGCCAATGTAAATGCCAGTCCTTTTGAGGACTTAAGAGGAATGTTACTAAGGCAGGGATAGAGAAGCTCAGAATAATTCTTGATTCTGCAGCAAAGTTTGGACATCTGGATTAGGTTTCTCCAAAAACTATCACATTACTACCTCTTTGACTACTAATATGTTAGCAGCCACATCTTCCTCAAACTGCCTTCAAATATTTTATCATTTTCTTCACTTTGATTGAGAGTGAGAATTTGTTTAGTTGGGTTTTGATCTGTGTTTGCGAAGAGAATCCTGGTAACTGATTTGTGAAGGCATGGCAACACAAGCAGTCAACTTAATATTGGGAATTCAACAAGTTTCTTCACGTTTACCATTCAAAGCTCCCTCTTCTCTCAGTTGTTAAAGAACCCGTAAAACAAATTAGGCTCATTAAATCTAAAGGGATGAGAGAAGCTGGATGTTACAATTATTCAAATAGGCTATGCCTATTCAAATAGGCTTTTTTTTTTTAAATATTTACACTTCAGAAAAAGAAAAGTCAAAAGATGAATGTTTATCAGTGGGTGCTTATGACCTCTTATTCATAGTTAAATGAGGTCATTCAGGGTTCAGAACATGTGAGTATTTTGTTTCAGATTTAGCACTAGGTCCAAAAGGCAGGATGTCTTGTCACAAGCATTTCATTCAGTAAGCTTGTAATAATTATGAAGAATAATGGTAGTGTTGAGAAAGGAGCACCATCTAGTCAGTCTTTGTCATTATTACAAAATTCTCTGTAGCTTTCTTCATAACTATTCCCATATGACACGTTCTTATTTTCACTGTATCATCTTGATGCCGGGAACCAGCAATTATTAGGATACATGAATCAGCTTTTCCAACTTGAAGATCCTTTTCTTTTATGAAGCTTCCCTAGAGAAACTATTTCCTTTTCTAAACACGTGGAAGCCAGTTAAAATATTTTTTACTGAGGGTGTGGCATTCATATCAATATCTCTTTTCAGCATCTAGTTATTGTACAGAATAATAATTTCCAACTCTCATTGTCACAATAGTCCCTTCTTTTTCTAACTGCACTCCTCTGCTATTTGTGGCAAGCTTTGTATGATAAACTGGTCTTCCTAGTCCTTGTTTCTATTTTATCTGTATATTATTACCATGCAAACCTCAGTGTGTAAAAGAAAAAAAGGAAGAGAGATATGAAATGTGTCTGCTATAGAGGCAGAGGGGAGTTGGCAGGGGGAAATTGTGAGGGAACATTTGGGGACATTGTTGGTGAGAAATATGTATTGGCGAAGGGTAGTGTACATTGTATGACTGAAATTCAGTCATGAAAAACTTTGTAATTGAGTAAAAACTGTATTATAAACATCTAAAATAAAATAACTTTCTTTGCTATAAAATTTATATACTTTTAAAGTATTGCTATTTACAATTTATATACTTTTAAAGTATTGCTATTTACAAAGTTATTTATAGTTGAATTTTAGACGAACACTATTTCAGCACTAATCCTACCCCCAGTGTCAACCTCCATCCACCAATGTTCCTAAAATTCATTCCATACTTCTCCCAGACTGCCATCCCAGCAGGTACCTTTGTAAGTTTGGTTGTTAAAGTTTGGGTATCATGTTTTCAGTAATTGACTCCATGGTTTAGATATTTAGTTTTGTTCTTTCTTTATACCGCCAATTTTCCTTGATTTCTGTACCCCTTTATTTCATATCTCTATCCTCCTTTACGCTATTTCTTTCCTTCTCCTTACAATACTATGGGATCAAGAGTGTTTTAGGTAACCACATTAAAATCATTGGATTTCCTCGTGCAGTTATTTTAAATGAGATAAGAAATAATACTGTATTTTTCCTTCTTTTGTATTAATACACTTAACATGCTGTCTTCCAATGTCATCCATGGTGCAGTAAATTGCTTCATTTCTTAGAGTCCATGGTATATGAAATGAAGATGTACTACATCGGCATGATCCACTTATCTGTTGTTAGACATGTAGAGTGATCCCAAATCTTAGCTATTTTGTGCTGTGTTTTGCAATAAATAGTGGTGTGAAAACAGTCTTTTGACTTTATTTTTTAAAGAACAATATCTTTGTTGAACCATCATGATTACAAACATAATTGTAGTTGGGTTTCAGTCATAAAAGAACACCCCTCTCCACCAGTACAACATTCCCACCACCAATGCCCCCCTCTCCCTCTTCCCCAACCCCTGCCTATATTTGAGACAAGCATTCTTTTTCTCTCATTCATTAACATTGTAGGATAGTTGTTAGTGTTGTTATTTCTCTAACTGCATTCACCACTCTTTGCAGTAAGCTTCATAACGTGAGCTGGTCCTTCTGGCCCTCATCTCTATTTTCTCTGAGCATTATTACAGTAATGCCTTTTATTTTTGTTAAAACCCATAGATGAGTGAGACTATTCAGTATCTATCTCTCACCCACTGACTTATTTCACTCAGCATAATAGTTTCCATGTCCATCCAGCTTCTCTGTATTTTTAAATTTTTTATTTCTCCTTAATAAAATCTTTACTTAATTTGATCATGCAATTTCCACTCCCTTGCTTTCAATTTTATCTGCTTGAGAAAAAAAATGAGTGCCTGTATACTCCCTGTCACTATTTTTGGTACTGAATGAACCCCAAACATTACGTGATCTGGTTCTGCTGCTATCCAGTAATGCTGGATTCTGAGCAGCATGGCATTACTAGGCTGAGCATTGAAAATATCAAGTCTGCACTACTTTGGTTGGCTTCTGGGACCACAGCAACTCTGGGGTTGCAAACTCTTCTGTTCAAGTCAGATCCTAATCAGTTCTCTTATTTTCTAAAATCTTCTTTGCAATGTAGAGCTAGACTTTTCTCTCTGCAGCCTGCCACATTTCTATCTCTTTATCTCTTTGACTTTATATGCTTTGGGGTCACCCTCATTATTCTTTTTTTTGTAGGTTATATATATTTTAAAATAATGTTTACTTTGACCACAATGGATTACAAATCTTTCACAGTAATATTTTAGGTACATAGTGACTTGAATCAGGGACATTCTCAACACCACCAAAATTGTCCTCCCTCTGCCTCTGTTCCCAGCTTGCATTCCCCTCCTTAGCACCCCAGGCTGCTAGTATAAGTGGTCCTCTCTGTGTTTAGCTTGTTGTAGATTGGGTATTGATGCTGTTGTCATTGGCTTTGGATTTGGTGTTTAAGTCTGATCATTTTTTATTTTTATTCAATGTTATAAAACTGTTTGGTCTTGGTACCCTTCATTATTTCTCCCTCAATTTGTGAGGCAGAACAAGAGGTTCAAGTTATGTGGTTCTGTTAGAAGGAAAAAAAAGGGGGGGCAAAAATCAAATAAGCAATAAAACAGGAGGAGTCCTTCTAGAGGCAATAAATATTAATTTAAGAGAAGAAAGGGAAAAAAGAAGAAAAACACAACAACAATACAAAAAAATCTAACCAAAAAACCCTGAAAAGCACCACAGCAATAAAGACAACAAGCAAGCAATAACCATGGTCCCTAGATAAAAACAAAACAAAGCACAAAAACAACAACAACCCCCCAAACCAAAAACCAAACATTTTTCTGTAGAGAGTAATATATATGTGAAGTGTTTTTTACATGCATGATTGTTGTTGGGTTTCTGTCATAAGCAAAACACCCTCCTTTACCAGTGCAGCATTCCCATCACCTCTACCTTACCCCCTTTTCCAACCTCTGCCTGTATTCGACACAGGCATTTTACTGTTCTCACTCATTAAGATAATCATGATAGTTGTTAGTGTAGTTATTTCCCTACCTGCACTCACTACTATTTGTGGTGAGCTTCATATTGTGAGCTGGTCCTTTCAGCCCTCATCTCTATTGTCTCTGGGTATTATTACAATAATATCCTTACTTTTTCTTAAAAATCCATAAATGAGTGAGACTATTCTGTGTCTATCTCTCTTCCTCTGACTTATTTCACTCAGCATAATAGATTTCTTGTACATACACATATAGGAAAATTTCATGACTTCATATCTCCTGACGACTGCATAATATTCCATTGAGCATATGTACCACAGTTTCTTTAGCTATTCATCTGTTAAAGGGCATCTTGGTTGTTTCTAGAGTCTGGCTATTGTAAATAGCACTGCAATGAATATAGGTGTGAGGAAGAGATTTTTTAATTTTATTTTTGTGTTCCTAGGATATTGCCCATAATATCTTTTTTTAGTCTAATTGCTAAGGCAAGAATTTCTATCACTATGTTGAATAGGGGTGGTGAGAGGGGCATCTTTGTCTTGTAAGAGATTTTAGAGGAAAGATTTAGTCTATCTTCATTGAGAAAGATATTTGCCATTGGCTTGTTAGATGGCTCTGAGTATGTTTGAAAAGTTTCTTTTATTCCCATCTTGTTGAGAGCTTTTAAACAAGAATGGGTGCTGGAAATTATCAAATGATCTCTTTGCAACTATTGATATTCTTATATAGTTTTTATTTTTCATTTTGTTGATATGGTGTATTATGTTTATTGATTTATGTAAGTTAAACTATCCTTGCATTCCTGGAATGAAACTTATTTGGTTGTGGTGTATTATCTTCTTGATGAGGCATTGCTCCTATTTGTCAGGATTTTGTAGAAGATCTTTGTATGTTGGCTCATCAACGATATTTGTCTATAGTTTTCTTTTTCTGCAGTATCTCCATATGGTTTTGGTATCAGGGTGATGTTAACTTCATAACAACTATTTGGGAGTGTTTATGTTTCTTAATTTTAATGAAAGAGCCTGATAGAATTGGTAGTAGTTGCTCTTGTAAAGTTTGGAAAAATCCTTGGTGACTTCATCTGGGCTTGGGCTTTTGTATTGGAAAACTTTGGGGGGGTGGTTACACCCGGTGGTGCTCAGGTGTTACTCCTGGCTCTACGCTCAGAAATAGCTCCTGGCAGGCTCAGAGGACTATATGGGATGCCTGGAACTGAACCATAATCTATCTTGAGTTGGCTGCGTACTATGGCTGTGCCATTGCTCAGGCCCCTTGGAAAGACTTTGATTACTATTGTAATTTCCTCAATAGTGATGGGTCTCTATTATAGGCTACAGCCTAGGATTTGAACAAAAAACAGGATCTCTAATTCCAGAGATATGACTTTGTCATCTACAACTGAACAGAACTTCTGGAACCATAAGAAAAAACTAGATCCTAGGTTTAATCCTAGGAAGACTAATTAGAACAACTGTGACAGAGCAGAGCTTCTAGAACCATAAAGAAAGACTCTATTCTACACTTCGTCCTATAATCGGTGCAAATACCAAGATCTCTAATTATAGAGGGCTGATTTTGTCAGTCACAACTGATCAGAACGCTTTCTGGCATCATAAAAATATCTTGGGATTCAATAATGAGCATGCCCATAGCCTGTAGTTGTTCCCATGGCGGGATGGAGAAACCTTGTATCTCTTAGGTCAAGGGAATTCTGTTCCTAATTTTCCCAATATTTACTGTACCTATGCAAAAAATACTTCAAAACTTGCCATACCAGTCCCCCTTCCTTTTTTTCTTTTTTCTTTTTTTTTAGTTGTTGTTTAGTTGTTTATTGTGGCTGTTGTGTATTTTGTCATTGCTTATTCTTCTATTCCCCCGCCCTTTTCTTCTTTTAAATTGATATTGATAGTTCCTAGATGGATTCATCCCAGTGTTTTAAAATTTTTTCCCCAACAGAACCACAAAACTTGAATCATCTTGTTCTGCCCTAAAATTGAGTATGGGAAATGTGGATGATACTAGGAGCAGTCACATGAACTTTGAGTTGTAATAAATAATGATCAGGTCTAAATACCAAACCTAAAGTCAACAACAACAGAATCAAGATCTACAACAAATTATATGCAAAGGGGATCTCTTAGAATAGTAGACCAGGGGGCAATCGGGGGTGGTTCGGGCTGCATGCACAGAACAGGGACAAAGGGAAGTCAACACTGGTGATGGAAATTGTCCTAATTTACTGTCACTCTATATCTTAACTATAACTGTGAAATACTTGTAATTCACATTGGTCTCAATAAAAATTATTAAAAAATAGTAATGGGTGTCTGTTTAGATATGCCAAATCATCCTGGTTCTACCATGGAAGTTTATGAGTCCATGAATTTATCCAATTTTTTCAGGTTCTTAATTTATTTGGCATAGAGTTTTTCCAAGTATTCTCTGACTACCCTTTTAATCTCTGTAGTATCTGTAGTGATTTTACTCTTTTCATTTCTTATCTGGTTTATTAAGTGTCTCTCTCATTTTTGTGAGTTTTGCTAGTGGTTTATTAATCTTGTTTTGTTTTTCAAAGAACCACCTATTGCTTTCGTTGATCTTTCTGATTGTTGTTTGGATTTCTACTTTGTTCATTTCTGCTCTAAGCTTTGTTATTTACATCTGACTACCTATTTTTGGTTCCCTTTTATTTGATCATTTTCTAATTTTACAAGATGCTTCATTAAGTTACTTATATAGGCCCTTCTTCCTTCCTGATCTGTGATTGCCATGTGACACAAATGCTGATACTTTGTGTCTTCATTCTCATTTGTTTACAGGAAACTTTTGATTTCCTCTTTGATTTTATTTCTGACCCAGTGGTTATTCAGTAGTGTGTTTTTTAATTTCCAGGTGTTAAAATTTTTCTTCTATGTCTCTTTGTAGATCACTTCTAATATCAGTGTAGTGTGATCTGAGAGTGTAGTTCATACAATTTCTATACTGGAGATTGACCAATGCACATTGGAATAGAATGTATATCCAGTTTTCTGGGGATGGAGTGCCATATATATATGCTGTATATATATATATATATATATATATATATATATACAGCAGAAACAGTAGCCTAGAGAGAACAGGTATGTAATTATCGTTTTTCTACAAAGGCCCACAATAATTTACTGGGATCTTATACAGGAACACAGGTAAAGACTCTGATGGGAAATTATTGACTCCAATGGAAACATTTCAAAACATTATGGTTGAATGCCTTAACTTTACCACATCTAAAATAACCTCTCAGTTTTTCTGCCCATAGGGGTTCCTGGATACAAAGGGTGAACATCCTACGGTGGTACCTTGGGGCTGAGTTACACGAGGCACCATACTCAGCTTGCATCATGAAAAAAAATATATATCTACTAGTGCACACTGTCTTCCATTTCTATTTTCTGAGCTAGTATATTCTTGTTGGGTTTCAGCATGATTAACCTATCAAAGTGTGACAGGGCAGTGTTGAGGATCTCCCACTATTATTGTGTTGCTACTGATGTCTTCTTTCATGTTTGTCAACAATTGTATTCAATATTCTACTGGTTCTAATTAGGTGTGTATATGTTTAGGAGTGAGATTTCTTCCTGTTGTACATATCCCTTCATTTTTACAAAATGTCCATCCTTGTCCTTTATAGCTTTTCTAAGTCTAAAGTTTGTTATCTGATATTAACATGGCCACTCCATTATTTATTTATTTATTTATTTATTTATTTATTTATTTATTTATTTATTTATTGGTTTTTGGGTCACACCCAGCAGTGCTCAGGGGTTACTCCTGGCTCTATGCTCAGAAATCGCTCCTGGCAGGCACAGGGGACGGTATGGGATGCTGGGATTTGAACCACCATCCTTTTGCATGAAAGGCAAACACCTTACCTCCATACTATTTCTCCGGCCCCCTCACTCCATTATTTTTTAAGGGAGTTGTTTGCTTGAATGATGCCCTCCAACCTTTGATTTTCGAATCTATGCTTGTTATCACTATTCAGATATGTTTCTTGTAGGCAGCAGAATGTTTTGATTTGTCTTGCCACTCTGTGTCTCTTAACTGGTGCATTTAGTCCATTGATGTTGAGAGAGATCATTGTCATTGGATTTGTGTAGGAGTTTGGTTTATCTTTTGGTCTATCTTGACTAAAAGTGGACCTTTCAGTTTGTTAATTTGTTTTTTTAAATGTTACTCCATTCTGTTGATTCCTAGAGATTTTCTGCATCTTATCTTTGAGCTGACGTGATCAATGGGGCTAGGAGAGCATGACCTATATAACTGGGGGAATGTGACTTATGACAGGAAAAAGCACAGGAGATGAGCTCTGTTGTGATGTAAGATATTTGCTTTAATAGGCACTCATCTCCCTCTCTCCCAGCTAGGGTGGGGCTTTCTCAATCTATAGGGGTCCTCCTTTCATGGGCTCTGTTTGGCAGGTGTTAGAGTCTGCCCTGCAAGAGTGGCAATCTCAAGGGGTCCAATGAGCCAAGGGGTCCAAGCCTATCACTGAAAAGCTCCAGCTACAGTAACTCATTTATGAAATGGTTCCTCTTCCTTTTCTGCCCACTGTGCTTCTTTATTTCCTCTTAAAATGACCATGTATTGTAACTAAAACTTCTATGAAGGGCTGATCCATGTACTTTTTTGAGTTACACCTGGCAGTGCTTTAAGGCCACTGCCATGAAATTGGGAGACTGTAGTTCTAGGCTCCTGTACATCAGCTAGGCACTTCAACTCTTTGAGTTACCTTTCTGATATCAGAACCAAGTTGTTAGTAAAATATACTATTATATTTTATTCAAGGCACTGGATTCTTTTAGGATCTAAATTGATTGTTTACCCATAAAAATAAAATTATCAGCTGTGATAGGAGGATTATAGGAATTGAGAGGAATGAAACTTTTGGATAATGGTGACGGGATCATGTTACTCTGGGGGTGGAGGTATAAAGCATGTACTCTGGGGGTGGAGGTATAAAACAATACTGAGCTACAATGAAAGTATAAAATAATAATATTGGCACTATTGTAAATATATACATATATAGGTAACCAAATAAAAGCACTGTGTTGGAGTGTTCTGGTACTTTGGTGGTTATAAATGTACAGAAAATTTGTACATTAGAAGAGATTTTTTTGTTTTGATTTCTTTTACAGTACCGTGTGCAGTTATATATGAAATTTTATATATTTTTTTAAAATTTTGGGCCACACCTAGTGATGCTCAGGGTTTATTCTTTGCTCTACACTCAGGAATTACTCCTGGAGGTGTTTGGGAGACCATATGATATGCTGGGTATTGAAGCTGGGTTGGCTATATGTAAGGCAAAAACCATATACTCTATGCACTCCAACCCAGACCAGACCTTTTTTGGGGGAAGGGGGTTATGTTGGAAGGAGATTTTAGGCTTTATTTTGTTCTACATATTGTAGGAGTTATAAAATCAAGAATATCATTACATTTATGAGTGCATGCATGGATTGAATATTTCCTCTAAAATTTATACAATATTATGGTAGAATAAGAGCTTTAGCCAGACCTCATCTTGTTGTGTCACCCTACTCTTCTAGCCTTTAGACTTTAAGAACATATGTTGTTGATAAGTCACCCGGTATATGGAATATTGTTTTGTTCCCACAGCTCAAATGGATACTCTGAATTTGCTTCTTTGGATTAACTCCAATGTAGTGTAGAAAGAATTTGTTTTTACATTTCATCCCTGAAGAATTGTCAATTAATAATTCCCTTATTCATATTGGGAATTTTATTATTTTTATATTGTCAGTAAAAATTTAAGACAAAACTTTAAAATAGCATATAAAAACCAGTAGTTTTATTACTATATGATAATCACATTTAGAGTAATCATACAAATAAAAGTCAACACAAATATGGAAGAATCTTTATTTTCTAAAGAAATATATATTTGGTGACTTATTCCATTTTCTTACAAAGAAATTAAAAAAATCATTCTTGAACTTGCATGCTGTTTGATGGTATGATGGCTTTGTTCTTATGAAACTTACTGTGAGGATGTAAGTTATCTTAAGTAACCTTAAGTAAGTTACCTTAAGCACCACAGAAGAGAATCATTGCTTGGTCCCACTTTTACAGATAAAGAAATCCAGATTTCACCTGCTATATTACACTTAGTTCTTTTGAATTATATTGGTTTAGTGGATTAGTGACTAATTTACATATAGTTATACAAACTTTTGATCTTTACAGATTAAATGCCCATTTATACTATGTTGTATTTGTTTTGAATTTTTGGTGAATGTATAGATGTTGATGTACTAGATATGTCTATAAATAAAACAGTGCTTTGGAATATTCTTTGGCTAATTTAAATGCCTATAGAAGACACATGAAAGACTAAAATGAGAATGGCCCCACTATTATTGTCAATCTTAAGACCGAGCTTGTGCGATAAGTTCCTATACTACTGACTGTTAGCATCTCCAGTTCCACGATGTACTCCCTTGGTCCTGATAGTGACTTCACCAGCACAAGCATTGCACTTACAGGGCTTGTTTGCTAAAATTAAAAAAAAAAGAGAAAGAATAAATTTTCTTCAATTGAAATTGTTGTTATTTATGAGTATATATTGTATACAAATTAAGAGAAAAATTCTGAGTCATTTCTTGGTACTTTATTAGATTTATTTCTTGTTCAAACTTTCAGTTGCAAGTTTTAGGGACATATATGTACATATATGTTATAAATTTGTTTTATATTTGTTAATACTTTTCATTTTAGTGAGTTCAGGTAAGAACATGATAATTTTTGAACAGGTAAAAAGTTATTATATTTTAATTCTATACTTTATGCACATTTTTATATTTTAGTAGATGAAGAAACTTATAAATATTTCATTTCAATAGAATGTGGCAAGTGAGATACATAGAGGAAAATGTAGGCAGAACACTACATGACATTGAAGCTAAAGGCATCTTTAAGGGTAAAACACCATTGACCAAGCAAGTGGGAGAAAGTTTAACCAAATGGGACTACATTAATCTAAGAAGCTTCTGCACTTCAAAAGTAGTAGTGATCAGGATTCAAAGATTTCCCAAGAAATGGGATAAACTATTCACCTAATAACCATCTGATATATAAGATATATAATATATCTAAGATATATTAGACACTGGTAGAGTTTAACAAGAAAAAGGCATTTAACCCTAACAGAAACTTCCTGAAAGAAAAAATACATATGGCCAAAAGACACATGAAAAAATGATCCACATCATTAATCATCAGAGAGAGATCAAGACAACAATGAGAAATAATCTCATACTACAGAGTCTGGCACATACCAAAAAGAACAAGAACAACTAGTGCTGGTGTGAATGCAGGGAGAAAGTGACATTCACTGCAGTGACATTCACTGCAGGTGTGAATGTCAACTGGTCTAGTTCTCTAGAAATGAGAAGTTCAAGGGACTAGCATTATTTTGAAGGCCAAGAGCAGATGGAATGAGAATGAGGATACAAAAGGGAGGGGACATCAAAGGATACCCATGACATTCTTCAAAGAAATGGATTAAAAACACTTGAAATTTATTTGGGATAATAAACACCCACGAATAGCTAAGCAATCCTTGGGAAAAGGAATATGGGAGGCATCACTTTTACCAACTTTAAATTGTATTACAAAGCTATAGTCATTAAAACAGCATGGTACTGGAATAAAGGCCCTCAGATCAGTGGAATAGACGAGTATTCAGAGAATGTGGCCCAGATATACTATGAATTAATTTTTGATAAAGGGGAAAGAAATGCAAAATGGAGCATGGAAAGACTATTCAATAAGTAGTGTTGGCACAACAGGTCAGCCACTTGTAAAAATGAAAACTCAGACCTCCATCTAACACCATGCACAAATGTCAAATGCAAATAGATTAAAGACCTTTATATTAGACCTGGAACCATAAGGTATATAGAACAAGATGTAGGTAAAACACTCAATAAAATTGAGACTAAAGGCACAAATGTCAAATGCAAATAGATTAAAGACCTTTATATTAGACCTGGAACCATAAGGTATATAGAACAAGATGTAGATAAAACACTCAATAAAATTGAGACTAAAGGCATCTTCAAGAAGGAAACATCACTCTCCAAACAAGTGGAAACAGAGATAAACAGATGGGACTATATTAAGCAGAGAAGCTTCTGCACCTCAAAGGAAATAGTGCCTAGGATACAAAAGCCACCCACAGAATGGGAGAAACTATTCATTCAATGCCCATCAGATAAGGGGCTATATCTAAGATATACAAGGTACTGACAGAACCTAACACGAAAAATATCTAACCCCATCAAAAAATGGGGAGAAGAAATGAACAGACACGTTCACAATGAAGAAATACAATGGCCAAAAGGCACGTGAAATGCTCCACATCATTAATTATCAGGGATATGCAAATTAAAACAACAGTGAGATACCATCTTATGCCACAGAGACTGGCACACACCACAAAGAACAAAAACAGTAAGTGTTTGTGGGGATGTACTCTCATTGACTGCTGGTGGGAATGCTGTCTAATCTAGCCTTACAGAAAACAATATGGAGATTCATCAAAAGACTGGAAATTGAGCTCCCATACAATCAAGCTATACCATTCCTTTGGATATACCCTAGGACACAAAAATACAATACAAAAATGCCTTCCTCACACTTACATTCATTGCAGCACTATTTACAATAGCCAGACTATAGAAACAACTCAGATGCCTTTCAACAGATGAATGGCTAAAGAAACTGTTGTACATGTACTCAATGGAATATTATGCACCCATCAGGGTAGACAAAGACATGAAATTTTCCTATACATGGGTGTAATGGAATCTATTATGCTGAGTGGAATAAGTCAGATGGAGAGAGATAGAACCAGAATAATCTCTCATATATAGATTTTAAGAAAAACAAAAGACATTATTGTAATAATGCCCAGAGACAAAAAAATGAGGGCTTCAATGACCAGCTCTCTATGTGAAGCTCACCACAATGAGTGTTGATTGTAGTTAGATGAATACAGTATCATGACAATGTTAATGAGTGAGAGAAATAGAATGCTTGTCTCGAATACAGACAATAGGAGGAAGAAGGGAGGATTGGTGGTGTGAACTTTGCACTGGTCAAGGAGGATATTCTTTTTATAACAAACCTAACTACAATCATGGTGCTTAAATAAAGAAAATCATTAATAAAAAATTCTTAATATGTTCTATAAAGCACTATACTATGCATGCCCTACCGATGTCTCTAGGGTCTTCTAAAGTCATTTACCTCTTAATACTTAGAGATTTGTACAAATTGAACCTCTTTGTATTAATTTGCTATTATGTAATTTGTCTTTAAATTTAAATTAGTTTTTTTCTAGAAGGTTCCTAGACAAGTCCTATCTTGGTTAGGCTGACTTTTTAATGTATTCATGACTAGGTTGCAATACTTTATTGTAACATTTAGCTTAACTATAACTGTCTTTAGGACATAATACTCATCCCTTGTATACAATGGTTGCATATAATATTAATACCTTGAAGATTTTGATTGAATAAGTTCATTTATTTAAAAATATTATTTGAATACTGTTACTTGGTAGTATAATTCTATATGATGAGGATAGAAGGAGGAACATTATAGTTAAAGTCAGTTGCTGTTACATTACCTTTATGCATTCATGACCAACATAGACCAATGAACTATATGCGTAGTGATGATAAGGATGATGAAGAAACTGAAGATTTATAATTGAGTTAGTAGGATTAGAACAAAGATGGTATTCTGTCTTAAATTTCATGTACTATTTATTTATTTAAAACTTAATTGTAATTTATTTACTTATTTACAATTAATGTTATTTATTAAAAATTAAATCAAGATCCCTTGGTTTACAATACTATTAATACTAATAATACATAATTACAACACCACACTTATTCCAAGTGTACTTATCTCTTTCCTCCAAGGGACACAACAGTCCTTCCTCTCATATCTCCCTCACTCCATTGCATGAATCAGTTCTCTTATTATGTTACCTTTGGAACTTTGTTGCTACCTAATCGTGCATATTTAATTTCTACTAAGAGAGATGTTTCTGTATCTGTTCTTTTTCTTCTGACTAACCATTCAGCATTTATTTAGAATTTTGTTATTTCTCACTGCATAGTATTCTGTTGTATATATATACAACTTCTTATCCATTCATTTGTAGTTGGGCTGTTGGTTGTTTCCATAACTCACCCAAATAAGCAACTATGTGCTGCATGCACCCAAGCATACAGTATGTGCTTAAGTAAGCCTGTTTATTGATTCATATATACCATATGCCCTCTGCACAAGTGAAATTTCAGTACAATATTCTATAGTAATAATTCAGTTAATTTTTGGGACCGGGCGGTGGCGCTGGAGGTAAGGTGTCTGCCTTGCCTGTGCTAGCCTAGGACGGACCGTGGTTCGATCCCCCGGTTTCCCATATGGTCCCCCAAGCCAGGAGCGACTTCTGAGTGCATAGCCAGGAGTAACCCCTGAGCGTCACTGGGTGTGGCCCAAAAACCAAAAAAAAAATTTAGTTAATTTTCAAATTATGTTTTAACTTAGTTTCCTTTACTAAAAATAACTTTGTTTCAAATAATTTATGGGATTATAAAGATTGATAATGATTTATGACATTCATGAGAAAAATATTTTAATTGAAAAAATACTATGACATTAAAATTTGGAAATATCAAGTCAATAAATGTAATGATATAAATCATAAAACTTTTATTACAAAGGAAAGATATCCTGGAACATTGCTTAACTCATTCCTCAAGGAAATTTTATTTTCTTCAATTATGATTGAGTTCAAAGGAGAAGGGTACTTTAGAGTTTGTGATGAACTTTTTTGTTGTTGTTGTTTTTTTTTTGGGTCACACCCGGCTGCACTCAGGCTACTCCTGGCTCTATGCTCAGAAATCGCGCCTGGCAGGCATGGAGGGGACCATATAGGATGCTGGGATTTGAACCATCATCCTTCTGCAAGCAAGGCAAATACCCTCCTCCATGCTATCTCTTTGGCCTCTCAGATGAACTTATTTTTATATTTTTTGGGTTAAAATAATGCTACTTCTTTGGGCTGTGGCATAATTAATTAGTATTATCTGAGTTGTCTAAAATTCATTTAGAGGAAACACAAATATCTGGTCTATCTCAAATTTAAGTAATCAAAAGTTAAGAGTGTCCTTAGCTATCAGAAAAAGGGTAGTAATTGTGTTCTAAGATGGGTTTTGCTCTTCAAAGTTTGTTATGAGAAATCAATTATTTATAATTTATTGTCAAAGAAAGATAACCACATAATTCTGGAGCTAGATAAATGGAATATCAAAGAATAGTATAACTGTGTAAAAAATTAAAAATCTGTAAACTTTACCACAAGGATGAATTTCACAATTCACATATTCTCAAAATAAAACATTGATTATGAAATTTCATTAAAAAATGAAGATTACCCCAAGGAGTTTAAAGAGAATTATAACAGGATGAATAATATCCTTAGCATGAAACAGTTACTGTAATCCTGCAAACTGTTTGGCTGGGTGCCATCATTTTCACATGATCTGGTTAGTCCTATTTAAAATAGGTCAGAATTTTAACCTAAAATGAACTAACTGAGATTCAACAGTGGGAACTGGAAGGCTAAGACACAGAAGTCAAGGAGATCTGTGTATGTCCATGTATGTATGTATGTCCATGGAAATACTAGGAAAGTTCTAGGAGCCAGTTTAGAGAAGAGCAGCCAAGTATAGACAAGCAAAAATAATCAGGAGAAATTGTGAAACAAGATATGGTAAGGTTTAGGGAAATATTTCATATAGGAAGAAAAACAGAGCACAAAAGTTACCTCACATTGCTTGCTAGGAAGTTTACAGGAAATATGTTTTTTGACACATGTGGTATAGAGGGTTTGGGTGCTGGAACACATTGCTGCCCATGCAAATTTGTTTACTGTTAGATTTTTTTCCATATTAATATGACCAAATGACTACAACAGCAACAATAAAACCGCAAATTTGTTCCATCAATTCAGCTTTCAGGATACTTACTCTTTTTCTACAGTTAAGCTTGTTCTCAAAATACTTACTCTTAGGTAGAATTCTCCATTTTCATTTCCAGATTTAATCCGAAAAGTATTGATTGTATTGGTGTAAATGGTTGTGGCCTGTATCTGGAAAATGTCAGATGGCACAGATCTCTCAGATCGGATGCTCATGTATTTGTGAACTATGGACTGGGGAAGTTCTAGGCACACTGAGTTTGAGACTGGGCAAACACATCGGCTGTAGAGACAAACAAAAATATTCATAGTGTAGCTTGGTAAAACCAGAAGTCTCTTACTTTCAAGGTTCTGATTTTTTCTTACTTTTCTGATGTTAGAACATAGGGGTCTTGACAAGGATTTTGTGGGTAACAACGAAAGCCACCATGATAATTCCAACACATTTCATCTTCCCGGCATTCATTTGTGGTCTCACACTCATTTATATCTGTAGAGATATAGAGTTAAAGAGTTTACCAATCTTGGTAAATTGTATAAGTGGAAGATCCAGTTTGCATGGAGGTGTCTGGGAATCTAGAATGTTTAAATTGCTTTTAGACTTAAGACTGCGTAGGACTTGATTCTGTACATTTAATTTAGTACCTATATACTTGAGCCATTCTATATATTAATATATATTATTTAATAATTTTCTAAGTCAAATACTAGTCATTTGAAATTCTTATTTTAAGGTTAAAGACAAACTTTCTCCCCCAGTATCCCCAGGAGATTATAATTTAGATAAAATATGGACACAGTTACAGTAACAGTTAATTATAAAACAAAATGGAATTAAATAATTGATATTTGCATTGGAAAATTAGAAATGGAATTGATTAATTTTGCTTGTGGATTAGGGAGGGTCGAAGGAAGGAGCAATATCACAAATTGGCAGGAATCTGACTAGGGAATTTTAAAAGGTCAGAGTTAGAAAAATCGACTGAGGATGATCTCTCTCATATGTGGAATATAAAGAAACATAATAGTAGAAGCAGACTGCCATACTCATTCTTTTTTTTGTTTTGTTTTGTTTTGGGGTCACACCCGGCAGTGCTCAGGGGTCCCTCCTGGCTCCATGCTCAGAAATTGCTCCTGGCAGGCACGGGGGACCATATGGGGCATCGGGATTCGAACCGATGACCTTTTGCATGAAAGGCAAATGCCTTACCTCCATGCTATCTCCCGGGCCCCGCCATACTCATTCTTAAGTTTATTTCAGTCTAGCATTCATTTACTGGGGGTAACTAATTTTAAGATAAATTAAATTCTATTAAGTTGCTTCTAATACAAATCATGTGGAAATATGTGAGAAGGATCTCTGACTTTGAGCAAATCTGGGTTAAGTAGCTGGCTCAAGTTTATACAGCATCTTTGAGTTGCAAAGTACTACATACCCCAAATGTAAAGTATTCCAGGCCTTGTCTTTGAGGAAAAATTAATTTTAGTAGCCAAACTAAAAACTAAATTCTATCTGGAATGTAAGAGGAAACTGTAAAAATTTAGGTAGCTTTCAAGAGTCAGTAACAGGATGATATGAGCGATCATATGTGGTATTTAGAATAACTGCAGGAGGAAATGAAAAGGTTTAAATTGGAGTTGCCTAGAACAGCATTATTGTCCTAAGAGTGAAGTGAGAAGATGCAAGAAGTAGAGTGGAGCGGGAGGAAGACATATAATATAACAGAGGACAGGGGGCAAGGGGATTCAGCTACATTGGTGGTGTTGAGGAAGGATATACTCAAGCTATGCTTTCAATGGAAATAATGAGACCCAAATTTTATAACCCTAAAAATGTGCCCGTTAAGATGTCAGACTGGGGTTGGGGTGAGAAATAGGAAGGACTTTGGGAATATTCATGGACGGAGGTTGATACTGGTGGTGCGATTGGTGATGAAACATTGTATATCTAAAACTCAGCCATAAATAACTTTGTAAATCACAATGCTTTAAATAAAAAAAATTAAAAAGAATCAGTTATAATAAGTATCTTATTTTGATTAAAGAAATAAAAAAGAAAAAAAGAAATAAATTTAAGATTCTTCGGAAAAATAATTATCTTGTCCTTTGAAGATTCAAATTTTTGAAAAAATAAAGATGTTGTTTACCACAGAGAAAACTAAGACTCATTTGTTATAGTTGACTACCAGAAAAAGGAAATTTTATATAACTTTATAACTTTCAGTTTCTTCCAGAATAATAAACTATCAATCAACTCCTTGTTTATTCTGGATGACTTTCCAGAAATTATTAATGATATTAAAGTATTTGATGAAGTGTGTGTTCTGTTTATGTTTTTTCCCTTTTACCCTGATACCACTCCTATCCCAAACATGTTTTCATTTTTTTAAAACTGTAATGAGTTTTCTAAAGTTTCTTTTAACTTTGAGTTTTTAAGTGTTTTTTTTTTTTAATCTCCAAAACAAGTCTTTGGAAAAGGTAAGAATTTGCTCTGGAGTTTACAAGGTTGGGAAGGGATGATTCCCTTGGGGGAAATCAATTGTTCTGTATATAGAACTTCATTATGTTCAAGATACAGTACTCTTGAGCTTCTTATTTTCAATTGCTGTACATTTTTACACTCTATTACAATAGCTATAAATATTTTCATATAGGGGTCGGGCAGTGGCGCTGGAGGTATGGTGCCTGCCTTCCTGCGCTAACCTAGGATGGACCACGGTTCGATCCCCCGGTTCCCCATATGGTCCCCTGTGCCTGCCAGGAGTGACTTCTGAGCGAATAGCCAGGAGTAACCCCTGAGCATCACCGGGTGTGGCCCAAAAAGCCAAAAAAAATGAATATTTCCATATATATTAGGTAGCTAAGATTATACTGTATGCTAATCTTAATCTATTTTGCTAAATATGAAATTATGATAAAAACAGTATGATAAAAACACAGGCATTTGTTTGAATTCTTCATGAAAACTGGTTATAATATCTCACTGGTTAACATTTTCCTGTGTGTAATAATACATATGTTAAAAGTGTTAATTAGAGTTCTAAAAGTGAAACCATTTGAATGGAATGGTTTATTTCACAATCAGCATTCCAGTCTCCAATAACCTAGAATGGAGTATCAGTATATTTACTACAACATACTAGTTATGCTCATTTAGTGGTTGTAGTCTAGTTGAATGATAATATACAGACTATAAAATTTAGGGAATGAAGGCTCCTCTGAGATTATATTTTCTATAAAAAATGTCACAGTACAGTTTGGACTACAATACCAAATGTTTTCTATCTTTGATATTTTCCCTTTTTGGAGACTGGGGGCAAAACTGGTAGCACTCAGGCATTATTCCTGGCTTTGGTCAGGGATCACTTTTGGACAGTGCTCAGAGGGACCATATAGAATGCCAAGATTGAGTCTGGATTGGCACATGCAAGGCCTTGTCCCTGTACTATCTTTCTAAATCCAATCTTTTCATTCTTAGTTGACTTTACTGCTTCAGATGCCTCCTCTTTTTTTTTTTTTTTTTGGTTTTTGGGCCACACCCAGTGATGCTCAGGGGTTACTCCTGGCTATTCGCTCAGAAGTCGCTCCTGGCAGGCACGGGGGACCATATGGGGAACTGGGGGATCGAACCGCGGTCTGTCCTAGGTTAGCGCAGGCACCTTACCTCCAGCGCCACCGCCTGGCCCCCCAGATGCCTCCTCTTAATATAATCAAGTTCATTTTAGCCCTGATATAAAAGAACTTCTCATAGATTTGCTACTAATTATAATTTTTATTTACATTTCTGGGTAAATTTCATAGACCATTTTGTATTGTAAAGGTTTTTCTTTTTTAAGTAAAAACAGATTTTATTTGGAGGCACTTAGGAAGGAAAGGAAGAGGATGAGAGAAAGAGAGAAAGAGAGAGGAGAGAGAGAAAGAGAGAGCGAGAGAGATATGATAAAAGAGGTCAATAGAGGCAAGCTTCTCCAAAGTCCCTGTAACACAGTCTAGCATGAATAGGAAAGTTATTTGCTATTTTATTTTTTTTACCTGAATTATTTTTCTTTCTAAACACTAAGGTTTTTTGTTTGTTTGTTTGTTTGTTTTTTAGGCCACACCCGGTGATGCTCAGGGGTTACTCCTGGCTATGCGCTCAGAGGTCGCTCCTGGCTTGGGGGACCATATGGGAAACCGGGGGATCAAACCGCGGTTCATCCTAGGCTAGTGCAGGCAAGGCAGGCACCTTACCATCAGCGCCACCGCCCGGCCTCTAAACACTAAGGTTTAAACAGTTTTATCATTTCCTGATTATACAGATAGAACATAGTACTGCTAGAACTCAAACATATATTGTGTTTACTAACATTTTTACTCTTGCATTGCTTTATATTAATATCTTTGTACCAGTTTTTCCAGAATTATCTATATTTTTGGTTTTATTTGAACAGTATTTCTCTTAATATACAGTTATTTTTGTTTTGTTTAGGTTTTTGGGCCACACCCAGCAATATTCTTTAGGGATCATTCTTGGTGGTGTACTTAGGCATTACTTCTGGTGGTAAATGAGAGACCATATGGGATGACAGGAATTAAGACATAATGCAGCATCCACCTATTGTACTATGATGCCAGCCTCTCCTATTAAAGAGAATTTATGATGCATATTGTGTTGAAGGTAGAAAAAAGTGAGTGCATAGTTTTTGGTCTTCTGGTGATGCACTGAAATTATACCAGATAAAGAGCTCCTTTTCCCTTTCCCCCACTAAGTTCAGGTGTGACAATCGCCTAAACATTGATTTTTAAAATAGGACCCAAGACACAATTACTGCTTTATCATTGGTGTATTTTTGTTTTGTTTTGTTTTTGGGTCACACCCGGTGACGCTCAGGGGTTACTCCTGGCTATGCGCTCAGAAATCACTCCTGGCTTGGGGGACCATATGGGAACCTGAGGGAATCAAACCACAGTCTGTCTGCAAAGCAGATGCCTTATCGTTAGCGCCACTGCTCTGGCCCCTTCATTAGTGCATTTTTTTTAAAGGTTAATATATTTTTTTAAATTTTGATCATAGTGGCTTACATATCTTTCACATTAGTATTTTAGGGACATATCAACATTGAATCATGGGAATACCCACCACCAAATTTGTCCTCCCCCCTTCCCCGTTCCCCTTCTGCAACCCATAACCCCCACAATCTCCACCCCCACACCCTCCGGCTGCTAGAGTAGATGATCTCCTCTCTGTCTAGTTTACTATCAGTGATCATACATCTGTTTGGTCCTGGTGCCCTCCCTTGTTTCTCCCTCTACCTGAGAATCTAACCTAGATAAATCAAGTTATGTGGTTTTCTTTGAGGGAAAGAAAGGCCATAGAATGGGGTAAAGACTAAGCATAACAAAGAATAAAAATAAAAATAATAAAAAATTAATTAAAAATATGCTGAAAATGGGTGGAGTCCTTCTATTGGCTATCTGCCTCAGTTTGCAAGAGGACATGAAAAGGTAATTGAAACACCAAAACAATACAAAAATAAATGTCAAATTGGATATCCAGTGAGCCCTACAGCAATAATGAGAAGTGTATTTTTTTAACCAAAGAATTCACACATTTTAGTACATGAGACAGATTTTTTCTCAGAAACTAATCTAATACTTTATAATATTGGCATTTTAGAGAATTAAGATGTTTTTGAATTTTTTTCTTTTATTTTCTTTTTTGGTGAAGGGGGAAAGGGAGAAAAGAGGGGCAAAAAGGGGAAAGGGGGAAAGGGGGAAAAATAAGAAAAAGCGAGATTGAGGCACTGCTGCGTCCGCTTGTGGGAAAGGAAGGAAGGGCTTTGAATTATGTTTAATATGCAAAGTAAACGTATGTCTTGATTCAAACTTGTGATGAAATACCTTACTAGTTTAATAATCATTAAACTAATAATAATTTAATTAATAATCATTAAACTGAGCAGATGATTAAAGATATAAGATGATTATACAAGTTATAAATTAACCTGATTTTTTGTAAAAATTAAAGTAACTAATTATCTATAAAATAAAAATCATTACTTTAAATTTAAATAGAAGCCACTCTTGATACTTTGTAAAATGTGTGCATCTCATATTAAAGAAAAAAGACCTCAAATTGTATATATAATAAAATATATAAAAATAAATATATATTATATATATAAAATAAATGTGTGATAGAGTTCTATAATTGCCTCCCTATTTCTGAATGCTTAACAGTTACAAAAATAATAAACTTACCCTGACATGTTCTACTTCTCACCAATTGGTATCCTTGGGGGCACATACAGGAGAATTTGCCAGGTTCATTAACACATCGATATTGACACAAGTAGCTTGAGGTTCTACATTCATCAATGTCTGTTGAATCACACAAGAGCAAGATTATCTGACTTAATGCCTAACTTCACTCAGCATGATACTATTTATATAGCACCAAAATATATGGTTCATCTTTTATTATGGCTGAATAGTTTTCATTTTGTTTGTATATCATATTTCATGCAATCATCTATGCTCGGAAACTTGGGCTGTCTCCAGATTTTGGCTATTGTGAATGAATGCTGCAATAAACTTATTTTTAATCATGTGGAAAATTTAAAAGTGTATATATGTCCCATACTGTCAGACATAAGATTAGGATACAGATTCCTCTACTCTTATTCTAATATTTTTGACATGCATTCAGCTCTTTTTTCTTTTAAATGTCTGTTCCTATCACTGTAACCTGAGCTCTTATTAGATGTAGAATTATGTTAGTAGATCTGGACTGGAATGAGAGATTTTGCTTTTTATACTGTTTGTTTTGGGGCCACATCTGGCAGTGCTCAGGGGTTACTCCTGGCTCTGTGCTCAGAAATCACTCCTGTCAGGCTCAGGACACTATATGGGATGCCGGGGATTGAGTCCAGGTTCGTGCCAGGTCCACAGTGGACAAGACAAATGCCCTACTGTTTGTGTTATGCTCGGCCCCAAAGATTTTGCATTATTTTTATAAACTCTCAGGACTTGCTATTGCTGTCTGGTTATGAGGTCAAATTTGAGAAGCAAGACATCAGAGCATTCTTTTTAATATTTAGACTTAGTCTGGTTTTAATATTTCAGTGATGATTTTTCTCCTCTTGATAAAACTCTAAGAATCCATTTCTACAATTGAATTATCAATTGGATTTTAGAACAGAATTTCTATGAATAAAATTTTATTTTTATAAACAGGTACATAATTGGATAACGCAACAGCAAACACAGACTAAATTCCTATTATATATCATTTGGGAAATATGTTACCTTCACAGTTGATTCTGTCACTGCTTAGCTCATATCCTTGATTACATTGACAGATGAATGAACCAAGAAAGTTGTAGCACTGCTGAGCACATGGATTACTAGCATCACACTCATTTATATCTAAAAGGAAAGATTGCATACATTTATATCAGTCTTTAAACATATCTTTTCTCTTTTGCACCTGTGTTATTTTATGATAGATTAAAATTCCTTAGCTGGATTATTTCTTATGGAGAAGCTCACATTGAAGAAAAGCTATGTAGGTTTTATATTTATTGGAACTACTTCAATCGTCTTTCATACATTTTTAAAAAAAGACAAAAATATTTTATTTCTATGAATGACAGACTAGTGCTTGATGACTCTAATATAATTTAATGACTATGTAAAGATATATCTTATTAACTATTTTATGTTATTCAAGTGATAAAATAAAAAAACTATAAATAATTGATATAAGACACATACTAATATGGTCTCTCAGCATGTTGTAGAGAAGATTTATCTGTGTTATTTATTACTTTTTAAATGAGTTTTGTTAAGTTTCATTAAAATTATAACATATGCCTTGGATACTCAGGCAGAGTTTTGAAATATTTTGACAGCACTAAAAATATTATAAAAAAGAACTTTTTCTTGCACTAGATTCTTTCCATGTTATGCCTATTCTAAAATTGTGTACTGTGATATTACTGCATTCTGAAAGGAGAAAAGCAACATGTAAAAATTAGAAAAATCAGATGTGATTTTAGTGCAAGGTTTGTGGATTTGAAATCGCAGTAACCCCTTCGGCATTTTTGATTAACTTGTTTGTATATACCAATTATCTGTAGCTTATATTTTGATAGACCTATAGAAGAGAACTAAACCCAGAGTTAAAAAATGTTTGCCAGTGGCCAGAGCAATAGCACAGCAGTAGTTCGTTTGCCTTGCATATGACCAACACAGGATGGACCCTGGTTCGATTCTCGGCATCCCATATAGTCCCCTGAGCCTGTCAGGAGCAATTTCTGAGTACAGAGCCAGGAGTAATCCCTAAGTGTCACCAGTGTGACCCAAAAAGCTAAAAAAATTTTTTTTGCCATTCATATCTGGGTATGGTTTTAGAAACAGGTTGATTATGTCTTTTCAGTTTTATGCAGGAAAGTTGATGGAAAATAATTCATTCAAGCATATAGAAAACAGAAATATGACATTATGTCATTTAGTTTACTTTTCAGAAAGAAAAATTTATTTAAGATGGCAATTACCAAGGCTTACCTACACAGGTAAAGTTGTTTGCTGCCAATTGAAACCCAGGACTGCACTGGCAATAAAATGATCCTGGTGTGTTCACACATCTTTGCTGGCAAAAAGGAGGCACAGCGCATTCATCTATGTCTAGATACACACATACAAAAAGAACTGAATTATTGGCTATTCATACAGTAGTTTTTTCTCAGTTTCTTTGCAGGGCTTTATATAGAAATCCAATGAAAGAAGTCATTAAAATAATTACTTTTCTTCCTTTTCTTGATTATTTTTGGGTTTTTATCAACATGGGAAATATATTTTAAACATATTTTAACATATTTAAAATATACTTTGGATTATATTGTGTAGCTAAATGAAACATTAGGAATAGACTTAAAATTTGATTGAGTTAATATTTAAAGAGAAAAATATTTAAGAAATCTCACATATACATAAAAACATCAATTCAAGGATTGAACAGTTAAAATAGAAGAATTATATAATGCAGTATAAAACCATTAGAGGGTTGCTGCTAATCTAACGATCTGGTGGAGTTAAAAGTTCAGAATTTAGTTTTTCTTCTCTGTAAAACATAAATAATAATGTCTGCTATTTGCATCTTATGAAGTTTCCATATAATTAAATGACATGACACTATGGAAGGAAATAATGCTAAACAAGTTGCCTTTTGAGAGTGTTCTTCTGGTCCCTTAAGTGTTTCAGTCGATTCTTCTAACATAAATATTTCCAACTATGAAATGCTCTGTTAAGAGCTTGTAAGATACCATTTTAGAATCATAATACATTTTCATTAATTTATGTATTTCATGTTTCTACATTTTGTGACAAGTCCAATGTGGCATGATGAAATTAAAAAACAATTATGCATGTAGATATGACATGAAATAGTTGCATACTCATAGTAAAAATGAAAATAAAAACCTTATATATTGAACTTTTCTCAAACTGTGTGAGAAGCAGTGTGTTTAATGTAGCTTAAAGGTAATCTGATTTTGAACCTTTGTTTTGACAATTACTAGTTGGTCTTTTTAAATAGATAAATAGGTATATAATTAATATAAGAAAAGTGCAGAGAATAATAATAGAATAAAGTAATGCTGTTTTTGCTTCACTCAAGTAGAGAATTTGCCTCAACCAAAATTTAGCCCACACCTTACAAAAACATGGAAAACCTGATCCCCTTTGAATCAACTACTGCTTAAGTATAAGGGAACCTACCAAGATATCCATTGTCATAAAATTAATAGAATCTATTTGAGTTAATATCTTCAGGATAAAATCAGTTTTATCTGACTTAACCAATGGAGTGGCTAATAAATTAGTTGATCTACTCCTGTGAAAAGTTAAAAATTCATTTGTAAATAAAATCTAGACCATTACTTTTCCCCTGAAAGTTAAGTTACATGTCTTTTTTTCATAAGGCAAGTAGAAATAGAAGAGAAAAAATTTTAAGCAAAACTCATCAGAATGTAAAAGAAGGTAACAGAAATTTGGTTTTGGTGTCTAAGTTTCCATTTCCTCTTTGCTAGCTATTGATATGACAATGTGGTAGAATTATTGAGTGAATTAAATGAGCTAACTGGAGAACATTTTCTTACTTGTAATAGGTAAAAATAAATGGAAGTTACTAGGACTGGCTCGATAGTACAGTGGTAGGGTGCTTGCCTTGCACACAGCTGACTCAAGTTCAATCTGCGGCTTTCTATATAGAAATAATCCCTGATCACCACCGGGTGCTCAAAACAAAACAAAGAAAAACAGGAAAAACAAACCCCCAAACCCAAAATAACAACAAAGAATAAAAACAAAAAAATAGTGGGAGTTACTAATAAATAAGCTGAAAAATATGTTAAATAGAAAAATATCAGGAGTGTCTTTTTCATGCTTCAAAAAGTTTATTCAGAGACAACAAAATTTGATATTTCCTGGCATATATGGGGGGAAAGAACAGGTGTAATAAAGCTCTGATGTGATTTTTTTGGGAGAGGTGTTGATATAACAGAAATGTGTGAGGTTCAAATTAAACAAGACATTATATAACCTGATCAATGCAGAGTTGGTTCTAAGAGGGGAAGAACATATTTAAAAATAGTTCCTACTGGGATGAGAGTAATTGTATCTTGGATAGAGTGCTTGCCTCAAACACAGCTGACCCACATTAAGTCTTCTGCATCCTATTTGATCCTGTTCCCCACTGGAAGCAATACCAGGGTGCAGTCAGGAATAACCCCTGGGAACCACCCAGTGTGGCCCCAAACTTCCCCCCCAAAATATGTCCTCTTGTATATCAGAAACATAGGATCATATTTGGAACATATGAGGTGATGCCAGATTGTAAAGTGCTCTGTCACTAAGCTATTCCTGAGTCCCTTTACTTAGTTCTTAATTTTGTAATTTTTACATCTTCAACTGTTTATTTTACTGAGTAATACAGTGGGTGAAACTTTTGTGCCAATGGGATTTTTTCACAGTGTTTTCTGAAGCAGTTTCTTTGCACACTGAAACTTTTTCAGATGTCAGATAATAATTCCAGCATCTAGGCACAGCTCTAAGATAGGCAGAACTGGTGTAGAGGCCCACAAAGAGCTCACAATTGATATCCTAAAGACAACTCACATTCTCAGGCAAAATTTGATACCAGGTGTCTGATAGTGCTTTCTCATTTATTATTTTGCATCTTATTAATATGTATATTTATAGTTTTCCTAACATAAAATATAGCTCAGTAGATTTTTTAAATTGGAATACATGTTTGAACACAACTAAAATGAAACATTACAATTCTTAGAAATTCTTTAATCTCCTTTCTGACTTTGATTGTTCTACCTCCACACTACATGGAGAAATGAGTTTAAAATTATACATTTACTTTCCTGAAGACATATAAGAATAATTATCATTTTTTGTTTGTTTGCTTGCTTGTTTGTTTGGGGCTACCCCTAGCTATCTGCACTCAGGGATCACTCTTTCTACACTGAGGAGACTATATGATGTACTGGGGATTGAACCCAGGTCAGCTGCTTGAAAGGCAAAGATCCTACCCACTATAATATATCTCTGGTTTCTATCATTTATTCTTATAGTGAAGTAAGGACCTTTAACTAACCTCTGGAAAGATGTAGTATGTAAATCAGTGAAATTATTTGCAGAATTTCAAATCTAGAGCTGGTTCTCATAATTGAACCCAGAATACTAAATAATTCTTATTTGCCAGTCATACTCAAATTCTGTTGTTTATTGGAAAAACTCTCACTGAACATCTGTTTGACAGGTTTCTTTTCAGATACTGGAGAGACAGCCGTGAAACAAACCAGATCTAGTTCCTGCCCACAGGGAGCTCAAGTAGAGTTTGCAAGTGGAGGCACATGCGATACTTGGCTCTGCCTTCCTAACATTGCACCCTTTTGCAACAGGAAATGCTTAGTAGTGTCTGTTAATCATTTCCTGTTGATGGCACACAGCTATTCAGCCTAAGACAAAGTATTATCATAAGCATCCACAAATGCAAGAGCCTGATGGTGTCAGGAACTGAACTCTGGCCTTTTTCAAGACACCTGATCCACTCCCTTAAAACTATCTCTTACATCTTTATCTCACGCTGAGGCAGTGACTGAAGCTCATATCCTCTGATTTTAGTCTCATGGGCTCCCAGATAACTTAAAATGAAGATGCTGAAGATAGGATTAGTATACTGCATTGTTGTACTTACCAACACACTGGTCTCCCCTCTTCTGATACCCCGAGGGACACTGACAGGTGAAGGAGCCTCGTAAATTGATGCACACTTGGTCACCTCTGCAGTTGTGCGCCCCTGTAGTGCATTCATCTATGTCTGTCAAAGACATTCAGCATAGACAAAAATTGAATTGATTGTAATGCTATTATCTCCTCCATTATGCTTCATACTATACTTAAAGAAACTTTAATTTATTTTAAAACATAGGGACTAGAGTAACGGTAAAAGTGTAAAGTTGCTTGTCTTGTACACAGCTGAACAGGTTTCGAACCCTCACTACATTGATCCCCACAACCCCCAAGCTTTGTCAGAGGTGATTCCTGAGCACAGAATCAGGAATAAGCTTTGCATATAGCCAGATGTAGCCCCAAACAAAAAAAATAATAAAAACTACTTGAGAAAAAAAATCCCACATGAAAATACTGTAAATTGTTATTTTAAAGGTTCAGAAAATTATTTCATATGTATGTATATATATATATATATATATATATATATATATATATATATATATATATATATGTCAGGCATTCCAGTCTGATTTAATGAAAGCTGACTTTTTTTTGCCATGCTTATCTAAGTACATTTTATTTTTTGTTAAAAAATGAAATGTAAGGGGCCCGGGAGATAGCATGGAGGTAAGGCATTTGCCTTTCATGTAAAAGGTCATCGGTTCGAATCCCGGTGACCCATATGGTCCCCTGTGCCTGCCAGGAGCAATTTCTGAGCATGGAGCCAGGAGTAACCCCTGAGCACTGCCGGGTGTGACCCCCAAAAAAATGAAATGTAAGCTTATGGTCTTACTTAACCTTTATCACTTAATTCAGTTGCCTAACATTACTATACTTTCTTGAGAATTTTTCCCTGGTGCTGAGTTCATACAGTACCTAAGACCTACAAAACACCTTTTAAAAACATACATATATTATACATAGATCACTCAATAGAATACACACTAGTTTTTGTTTTGAAATGTAAGTAAATTTGATAAAACTTGCTTTTTTATCCAATATATTGCATTTGAAATAATTTCAATTTAAAAATATACAAAACTTTGTTCAATAATTAGATATAAATCAAACTTGAATTTTTATGCAAGAAGAAAGAAGAAAGTTAATTTGGGGTGTTTTCTTTGTTGGGCCACACTATGAGACACTCAGGTGTTACTCTTGATTCTGTGCTCAGAAATTACTCCTTGCAGGCTCAGAGGACCATATGAGATGCCAGGGATTGAACCTGGGTTGACTGCATACTAGGCAAACATCCTACTCATTGTTCTATTGCTCTGGCCCCCATAGCAATTTTTTTCTTTTGAAATTTATTCATGCTATTATTACTATTTTTATAGAGGTCAGTACTTGTAGTTCTGTGCTTTTGAAGTTTTTTTTCCAAGGTGAAGGCATCTTTATTTTACATTTTCTGTTCTTTTGTCTATCTTTTATTATTTTCTCATATGTACTTGATGAAAACATTCTACTGGAGTTTCCTCAGAGCTCTGTGACTGGCTAATGAAGCAACGACAGCAGAATTCCTATTGTTTTATGTCAAAAACATTTGCCAGCATTTGCAGTAATAACAGTCCTGAGAGATACTGCAATGTGATATTCAGATGTGTCAAATTTCTTCAGTTGGCAGAAGATCAAGGACTTGGACTGGCTGCTGTGTTTTCTAAAGGAGGTACTACAGTGACTGCAGGTTTTCTTTTTGAGACATCTGTGCAAATCACCTCATCTGCATTTCATTCCTAATGTCATAAATTTGTATCCTGTTTGACTGACTTTAAATTCTAATTCCCTTTTCATAAATAGACTACCATTAAATTAGAATGTATCATTAATAGATTTAAACAGAAGAACCATGCCACTTGGACCCATTCATTTGAAAGAGTCAAATGCATTAATCTGATAATTCATTTTTTCACAAATTGTTCCCAGTATTTTGATATGTGCCATTCTTTTTTTGTTTTTGTTTTTTGTTTTTTTTTTTGGTTTTTGGGTCACACCCGGCAGTGCTCGGGGGTTACTCCTGGCTCCATGCTCAGAAATTGCTCCTGGCAGGCATGGGGGGCCATCTGGGGCACCGGAATTCGAACCGATGACCTTTTGCATGAAAGGTAAACGCCTTACCTCCATGCTATCTCCCGGGCCCCAAATATGTGCCATTCTTATTGGTGTACTATATCTCATTGTTGTCTTGATTTTTATTTCCCTAATAATAAATAATGATGCATTTTTTTTCATGTGCCGTTTGTCATCATTTGATCTTCCTTAGAGAGGTGTTCATTTCCTCTCCCGAAATTTTGATGGTTTTTTTTTGGGGGGGGGGGAGTGATCTTTATTGTGTTTGAAATATTTTTAATTGAAAAATACAGAAAATTATGCTCTATAATTGAATATAAACCAAACTGTCAAATTGTATAGTTGTTATTTAAATTAAAAATAATTTAATAATTTTATTTAAATACTTTAAATAATTTATATTTATCATTTAATTTAAATAATTGACCAATACATTTGAATACATTTTCTACTTATCTGGGCCTGCTTTTAATTTTTTTAGATTGAAACCCCTCTAATACTCAATGAAATTCTGGTACATAAAATTCATGTCAAGAAATTGTTCCAAAAATTAGGTGAATAAACCATTATAGACCTTGACTTGGATAACTAGTAAATTAACTGACTACATTTTCATTTTGGTTTCTTTGATGAGCATAGTATATTTCTCCTCTTCTTTGCTCTAAATAAGTGCTAATGAAAATACAGGTAGGTTGTTTTTAAATATATATTTGATCATAATTTATTTAAATAATACATTTAAATAAAATTATACTATTTGACAGTTTTACTCTGAGACTCTGTTTTTATATACTCATCTATACAAAATCATGTAGGAATTGTTAAATATTGATGAACTCTCTAAAGCTAGTATTTTCCTTTTTTTTTCCTGCAATGTTTGAGAGTTACTTCTGGCTCTGAACTCAGGAATTATCCTTGGCAGTGCTTGGAAGACCATGTGGGATCCTGAATTGAAAACTTGGTTAGGTATATGAAAAGCAATATCTTTGCCACTGTACTATAACTCTGATCCTAAAGTTGGCATTTTCTATTTGCATGCATCTCTATTTAACTTAAACATCAGAAAGTTAAACATGATAGGTAACTCACTAAAATAAGCAACTATATCAGAAACTCAATGCAGAATATACATTTTTTGTACGGATGTACCAGAAGATCTTTCTTTCTCACTTATAAAAATCTTTTGTGGTGAGAAAACTTGTCATGATAGAGGCAATAAAATCTTTATTTTAAGCCATAATTTTCTGATAATATAGGAAAAAGTAATATGGGGAGGATGGTTTGTTTTATTTTAAAACTACCTATAATTTATCTTTGATAGTTAATTTCACAGTTCTAGATAAAGTTAGTTGACCCATTCTTTTTGAGTAATGGACCCAAAGTCTTTGAGAATGGAGATCCAGGTCTCATTTTTTCTTTATTTCTGCCAACTGTCATGGCATATTTTAATATATATGTATTTGATAGATGTATTCAATAATACATATTTTACTTATTATATAGTATGCATATATATACACATTATACTATACAATAAGTAAAGATTGGTTTGTAGAGAACTGATGTCTAGAGTATAAGGAAAGCAGGATTAGTGTTTCATCTCATGGGATTAAACATTTATAAGGCAGCGTAAAATACAAAATATGAGAAACAGCAAAATCAGCAAGGTGCCAGAAAATGAGAGGGATGTAAAGCAATGGAATTGAGGTTAGAGACTGGTATGCACCTGAGGTATGTCCTCGTGGATGATTTGCTCAGCAAAGTGAGATTGACTGTAATTTGAAGGAGGTGAGATTCACAAATTGATAAAGAGAAGTCTATGTCTGTACTAATGACAGGCTACAAAACACTAAAGGTAAGACAAAATAAGTTTGCTTGGAGTGACTGGAAAACAGGCGTGAGTGTAGTTTGAGGAAAATGGTACAGAGCATAGTTGAAAGTGCTCACAAAATAGTAGGATGTATGAACAAAGTTCAGGGCATTAAAGGCAGGATTTGTGTTTGAATTGAACAACACAGGAAGTATCTCTGAATTATGTACACATAGCCTGATATAAACATTATCTAAAATTCTAATTTTTTTTAAAAATATGTCCATGCACTCCTTCCTACCCACTTATACAATGCAATAGATCCTTTCCTTTTGATCTTGTCACCACCATGGCTTTAAATAATCCAGCCTGATTTTTCTCTCAGTTCTTGATCACGGCCTTTTTTTTTTAATCACACTGATCTTTTTTCAATTGAATTAAATATTTAATTTTTCATTCAAAGTAAATGAAGGTAAATATGTCCACATCTCTGGGTGTCCATTAAGTCCCACTTTAAGCTCTACTTATCGATGCTTTTGGCTCCTTCTATTCAGTCTGACTCATATTTCCCAAACTCCTGACTCATGCTGCTTTTTTTCTGTTATGCAACAGTTTAATCTCTGCAGTGTTCTTTTCTTAATTTGATAATTTACCACTACATGAAGTCACTCGGTGTATTTTCATGGGCAAAATTTTTCTGTATCTTAATTGCTGCAGGGCAGCATTTAGAATTTTTCCAAAGTTAAAACTTTAAAATTAAAAAAATCCAGAACCACTTCAGAATAAGTTACCTTTGACAAAAGATGCAAATATACATCGGTATGAGTATGGGGACTAAAATTACTTCAATTTTGTTGTTGCCTATGTGATCTAGAGCCATAATATTAATTCCTTTTCTGTTCATCCATCTATCAAATAGCTCATTTGGTCTTAATTACAATGAATAGGACAAAAAGAATTTCAGAAGGTCCAAAATGTATACTTTAATTTTCATATTATAAATATTTAAAGCACATGCTTTAAATATCTATACTTATTCTGTATGGGATACTTGTACATGCTTATTTTATAAAGTACTATTTTTTAAAACTCCCATCGTTAAAGAAAAGAGATTATATAGAAGTTATGCTCTTTCTCTGACCCAGACCCCCTTCCTTTTGTTGTTGTGGTGTGAAGCATTGCCATACTTGGTTGTAGTTTGTCAGAGACTGTTGTGACACTGAGGACCACAAATTCAAAAATGAAAGTGTTGCCAATATTTTACTTGGCATTTGGGATAATGCTCAAGATAGAACTTGTGGCTTCATGCCTGCAAGATAGGCAGATACCCTTAGCCCATGTTATGCTATTATTTTATGTATATGAATTTTTGGCCATATTGTGTCTTCAACGACTGTACTATTTTGTTTTGATATAAAATAGTATCAATAAAAACACTAAATGTTAATGTGTGCTGTTTGAAAGGATTTTTTTTACTTATTTTATCATTCTTTTTTTTTTCATTTTATTATTCTTTTTTGGAGGGAGGGGCTTGGAGTTACTTCTGGCTATGTGCTCGAAATCTCTCCTGGTTTGGGGGACCATATGGGACCCTGGGGATCAAATTCAGGTCCAAACCCAGATCTGTCCTGGGTTCAAGCCGTGTGTAAGTAAATACCCTTTTAAGATGATTAGTCTTATTAATTTTAGTAACAGGACAGTACATTAGTTTCTAGTAGCATACTCTTTCTATTTACTCTAAAATTTTTTATTTTTTGGTTTTTGGGCCACACTCAGTGACTCTCAAGGGTTACTCCTGGCTATGCGCTCAGAAGTCGCCCCTGGCTTGGGGGACCATATGGGAAACCGGGGCATGGAACCACTGTCCATCCTAGGCTAGCACAGGCAAGGCAGGCACCTTACCTCCAGCGCCACCGCCTGGCCCCTACTCTAAAACTTTTAACTAAAATGAATTCATATGTAAAGATATAATAGTTAATTTGGTTTTCATATATATAGATTTTTTTTTTTGATTTTGGGGTCACACCAGCAACGCTCAGGGGTTATTCCTAACTCTACACTCAGAAATTACTCCTGGCAGGTTCGGGGATCATATAAGATGCCAGGATTCAAACCATCGTCCTTCTGCATGCCAGGCAAACGCCTTACCTTCATACTATCTCTCCGGCTCCGGTTGCTCATATTTTTTAATATAATCCTGAAAGGTATGAACTATCTTGACAAGAGATGAGGGAATTGCTACTTTACTACATCAAACATTCATGATCATTGGTAATATAGCTTGAGTAATTAAGACTTTAAATTATGTTACTTGAAATTAGGCTAAGAAGATGTATAATATTTAAATAGTTTATTATACAAACATTTTTTGTGCTACATCTGGTGGTGCTCAGGGGTTACTATTGGCTCTATATAAATTTGTTAAAAATTTAAAGTTAAGTTGTTCAAAACGAGTAAATGTTCACTAATAGTTAAACATCTATTATATGATTACAAAATTATAATTTATAATGGATAAAATTATACATATATATGATTATAAAATGACTAATTTTATAATGATTAATTCTAGTATCCATTATTAAGTCTAATATCAGCTATGTGGAAAAAGTAATCACATTATTCACATTTTATAGATGAGGCAGAAGGATGTCACTAAATGTAGATTGATAAAATGATCAGCCAGCCTATAGTCACCAGAGCAGAAAGTTAAACCCCCAATTACTATTTTGCCATTGTAATTTTGTTCCACACTACTATTTCTAAGAGTTCTAGACAATAGGAATTTATTATAGGTATTTTTCTATGACATTAAAAAGTGTCTCTAATCTATATTGTATTTACCCCTTCCTTGCATCTTTCTTCTACATGAAATCATTCTCCAAATGTATAACTTTCCAAGACTTCTGTTCCCTTCCCAAGTCCTTAGCCAATTATCAACAATTTTTGTCAAAGACTTACTACTTTTCTTGCTAGTTCTTTCATAGCACTGGAATCAGATTTATTTGGGCCAGATGCCCAGTTCTCTTGTTAGCTTTTTACCCTTCTGATATGATCAACTAGAATTCACCCAAGCTAAGCAGTTTTGGTGAAGAAAATAAATACTGATATTAAATAACAGAAGAAAACTGTCTTCATTATGGTCAATAGTAGATTTAGAGTTCTAGATATTTGCTTATCTTGGGAAAGGGACAATTAATAATTTGGTGCGATTTAAATGAGAAAGACAACAACAACAAAAAATTATCCAAATCAACAAACATCAATCACCCTGATAGTTCATTTCTTTGTTTTAGAAAGTGGAGATTAAATCCATGAGCAGTTCTTGGTGTTGCACTGTTCTATCAGAACCTTAAATGTTCTCTGCTCTTATGAAAAAATCATGCTACATGTAGGTGGAGATGCTTTTCCAGCAATGATAAAGGATTTGTATTGAAAAATTGACTTTCACCTCATCTGCCCTGAGAATGGTAGCTCTAATTTTCAGGATAATTGAATTAAGTTAAATATTATATTCATGAACAAGGGAAGGATTACCAACTAGCATGGGAAGGAATAACCTGTGAATCATATGTTTTGTTTACATACAAACCAAATGATGTCTTAGAGAATAAAACAGAAAAAAGAACAAAGCAATGACTTTATGATACTTTAACTCCTTCTGCACAATGGCAAAGTGAAGCTTGATTTTAGATTCTAGAGATAACCTTTTCTACTGATAAATGTTAAAAGCATAGATATTGTCTGGTTTCTCTGTATATCATATTCAGCCTAAATCTGATTTTTTCATCTTAAACTTAATTATTAAATGTTTGGGAAAAGATGATTCTGGTATTAAGAAGATTTTAGAATTAACTGTGGAAGTAAAAGTAAATTTTGAATCAAAATTACATCTAAATCTTTGCATCAAAGTCTTTGGTCCACAGTGGTTTAGTTTCCTGCCATCAACTGGAGCTCTATGCACTAACAGGAGTGGCATGCACACATCCTTAAAAAAACAGGTAATTCTAGACTTATTATTCCTTTATTTAATACAATTTAAAAAATTAAAACATTTCTTATTAATTGCGTTACTTAGCACCATGGTCATAAAATTGTTCATTGTTGGTTTTCAGTCATACAATGTACACCATCCTTCACCAGTGCACCCTTTCTGCCACCAATGTTCCTTGTTTTCCTTTCATCCCCTATCCCCTCCTGTCTCTAGGGCAGGCAATTTGCTTATTTCTATTTCTCTTTCTCTCTCTTTCCTTTTGATACTGTGGTCTCTGCACACTTATTAGTGGAGGGGTGCCTTGCATATCACTTTCTCCTTTTTTTAGCACTAAATTCTTGGCAAGTGTGATCAGTTCCAGTCATCATTGTCCTAGTAGACCCTTTTCTATTCTAATTGTAATCACCACTATGTGGTGAGCTTTCTATCCTGAGCTGGACCTTCTGATACTTTATTCTCTGAATATTGTTAGCATGACTGTCTTTTATTTTTCTTATATTCCATAAATGAAGAGATTAGTCTATGTTTATCCATTTCCTTCTGGCTAATTTCTCAACATAATAGTTTCCATGTACATTCATGTATAAGCAAATTTCATTATTTCATTTTTCCTAATGGCTGCATAATATTTTATGTATAGCTATACCACAATACTTTAGCCACTCGTCTATTGGGGACCTAGGTTGTTAAAAACTTAAAAAAAAAAAGGGGCCGGGCGGTGGCGCTGGGGGTAAGGTGCCTGCGCTAACCTAGGACGGACCGCGGTTCGATCCCCCGGTTTCCCATATGGTTCTCCATGCCTGCCAGGAGCGACTTCTGAGCGAATAGCCAGGAGTAACCCCTGAGCATCACCGGGTGTGGCCCCCCCCAAAAAAAAAACTTAAAAAAAGACTGTAGTCTTTGTTCTATTAAAGGGCAAACAAAATATTGAATGTGAGCTACCATTAATTGATGCCCAATAATTTAATATGTTATTAATCAAGTGAGATTTGATATTTTGAGTTCCAAATTGGTAATATAGTTTCCATTTTCCACACATTATTAACAAATTATAATACATATCTGAATTTAATTTGCCATCTGTTTTCTATCTATCTATCTATCTATCTATCTATCTATCTATCTATCTATCTATCTATCTATCTCTCTATCTCTCTATCTAATTTTTTGGGCCACACCTTATAGTGTTTAGTTGTACCTGTATGGATTTTTAGAGAAGTGTAATGCCTGTTTGGCCACCAAAGCTAAAAAAAAAATCTCTGGGAAAGCATGTTTGTATAAAGTTTGTGGAATACAAAAAGGAGATGGATCAGTGTCATTTATAAAGTTGATGCGTGAAAAGTAAATATCAAACTAGGTCAGTCCTAAATAGAATTTACTTGTGGTCTTATTAATATTGTTGTGGTTGCTTTTCTAAGAATAAAAGTTTAATTGAATTGCCATAAAATACAATTACACAGTTGTTCACAATTGAGCTACAATGTCCCACCTATTCCTTTACTTGTGCCTATTTTCTATCACCAATGTCCCGATTTCTCCCCTATTGCCAGCCTCTATGACAGACATTATTCTTCTCTTTCTCTCTCTTCCTTTTTTGTTTTTAGGCACTATGGTTTGCAATATTGTTATTGAAGGGGTATCATGGATATTACTTTACCTCCTTCCAGAATTCGTTGTTGTCCAGAGTAATTATTTCTAGTTATGGTTATCAGAGCAGTCCTTCTTTGCCCTAACAGCACTTCTTCTCTTTGTGGCAAGCTTCCTACCATAAACTGTTCCTCCTAGCCTTATCTTTATTGTCTTTGAACATTATTATATTGTCTTTTTTTAATATTCCACAAATGAGTTCAATCATCCTACGTCTATCCTTCTCCCTCTAAGTTCATTTGGCATAATACTCTTTATATCCACCTATAGCTATATCAGATGAAAGAATTAGTACAGGCAAATGCAGCCTTAATTAAATATCCCTTTACCTGGAAAACTTAGCATCAAGAGCAACATAAAAATAATGTTGTAATACTCAAAGGAAATTAGTCATTGAAAGGATGTTCTATATCTTTAAACAGCCTGCTCTCTCAGATGAAAGGAACCCTGGCAACTTGCTAATTTTATAATTTATATCAGAATTTTCACCCAAGGTCTGGCCTGGGAGTAAAAACTTAGAGGTGTTAAAATTTGTCTTTTTGATCCCAAGAAAGCTTTTGGCCCAAACAGAGACTCCTCTCTATCTTCTAATTGGAGCTTATCTTTTAGAAGGTTTGTAACCCACAATAAAGGCTTGTGAATTGTTTGTTGTGAAGAAATTTATAGATTATACAGGATGTACTGATCAGCTTTTGCTAACAAGAAAGTACAGACTTTTTAACCTTGCAGAAAAACAGATGTAGGCAATTTCACACATAAAAATCATGTTTAAATACATCACTGTAGCATTCAGTAAAGTTGGATTTAGAATCACACTCATTGCTGAGCATGGCCTATTTCTCACTGCCGAAATCTTTGCACCCACTTTCCTCAGGGAGCTCAAGGATTCCCTTAGTGTTTGGACCAAGCAGGCCATGACAACAGAAAATTCCTCAAAGAAGAAATAAAGATGACTAAATATAATTTCTTGTCATGAAGAAACACAGATGGAGACAAAAGAAGTTCACATATTTAGGGACAGAGTGATAGTATTGCAGGTAGGGCATTTGCCTTGTATGTGGCTAACCGAGTATCAATACTTGACCCCCTATATGGCACCCCTAGCTTTGTCAAGTGTGATCCCTGAGTGCAGAATAATAATTAAACTATGAGCACTGTGGGAGTTGGTCCCCAAACCACAAAAAAGGTTATATAGAGCTTAGAGCACATTGTTTGAGTTTATAACTCTACAAGTTTTCACTTTAAATGAAAGTAGAAAAGAACAATTCCAATTGTTATTATTTTTTATAATCATGTTTTGCCTAGAAATACATTTCGTTGATGGTAAATTTGACTTTAGACATACATAGGGCTAATGAGGTTGAGTATAACATTGCTACATATGGGTGAAAAAGTCCTTTGTCTTTCTACATCCATGGCTTTCAGAACCAGAACAATTTTACTATTTTTTCAACAAATACTATTTAACTTCAATTTTTGTGATGAATTGTGTATATGTGCATGTATATACAAACATATTTTTTGAGTGATATTTGTGGATGCTCAAGTGATATTCCTAATTCTATGTCAGGAGGATCATATATGGAGAGCAAACATACAAATTAAGCACCTTAACTCCTGTACTGTCATCAGTCCTCAGGTTATAATCCCGATTTTTATTGAGGTATTGTAATTTTCAATATTGTTAATAAATGTATTTCATGCACACAGTGTTAAAACACCATGCCCACAACCAGAATATTCCCATCTCTCCACCAATGTCTCAGGATCTCCTCCTATGAAAGCCTTTCCTCTCATTCCCAAGGCAGAGTTTTTGGTAGGCTCAGTTATATAGACTACCTCTTAACTTCTATTGCCTTTGACCACATTTTTCTCCCTTATTATGTTTCTTCAGATTCCATGTGTGAAATAAATCATGTTATATTTGTTTCTCTTCCTGACAGAATGAGATTTAAAAAAAAATTTAGGCACTTTTTTTTCTTAGTTTAACTGTTATGCCAAGAATTTATTATACCATGAGAAAGAGTTTATGGGATGTCTTGATCTTTTATGAAAGCCTGAAAATCAAAGAATAAAAATTTGAATGCAACTGACAGAAAAATAAGAAATATGATTAAGACAAAGGTAGCATAGTTAGGTTAGGGTGAAAAAGAGCTCAGTTCACATCTGAGCAGCATTTTAACTATATGTTGGATATAGTTTTATCCTTTTCAAGTCTCATTGTCTGTCAAGGAGGCAGAGAAGGTAAATATCCACTTCATATTGTTACTATGAGAAATGAATAATGTACACTAATAATGAACTAAACAGTGCTTGTTTGATTGTTAATGCTCAACAAAGTGTACTTAACAGAAAGTAGTGACTGTAATAACATTGTATGCACCAGTTTGGTGCTTCTGTTGTAGATGTAGACAAGTGAAACCCCCCTCCCCCGAAAATTTTGGCTTTATAATTATATATCAATTTTCACTTCAGTTTCTGGGTCATGTTATATTTTAAAGTTTATTTTTATTGAAGTAACAATGGTTTACAAGAATTTAAATGTTTATATGCTTTAGAGATACAATTTTACCAGAAACATTCCCACTAACAAAATGCCAATATCATTCCACCACAGTTCATTGGATCCTCTCATCTCCTTCCCCCTTGGTAACCTCAGTTTTGTGGCCACAATCTGAGGATCTGTTTCCATTGGACATTATCTGTTCCCTTGTTTATTTCTGTATATACCACATATAATGAGATCATCTAATATTTTCTTTTCTCCTCCTAACCCTATTTTGCTTAGCATTGTATTCTCCATTTTCATCTATGTTTAGCAAAAGGCAAGATTTCATATTATCTTATAGTTGAGTAGTAGTCCTTTTATTATATTTTTAATTTTCTGAGAAATCTTCATATGTTTTTTCCATGAAGCTGAACCATTTAACCTTTCCAGAAAGTGACTAGTAGTTCCTTTTTCTCCTCATTCTTTCCAGAACTTGTTTCTGTTTTATATGTTTTTATTATAAACCATTCTCACTTCTGTGAAGTGATATTTCATCACTTTGATTTGTCCTTTTTTAAATCATGTTCTGAATGTGACCTTTTATGACTGGAATCCAATGAAGAGAAATAAAGCATTAAATTTCCTCTCCTTTGGTATATTCTAGGTGAATGAATATATAAACAGGCAAATTCAATTTTTCTTAAAGTAAGTTATTTTAATCTGTGTTGAAGGTTTGTCAAGATCCTTACACACACACACACATACATACATACATACATACATATATATATATATATATATATATATATATATATATATATATATATACCAGACTCCCAATATCACCTATCAATTTTACTACCAGTCATGTATTCAAAGAAATTTAAACCATCAAGTTAAAAGAATATAAGCATGTTTATACATATTGCAATGCCATTTACAATGGCCAAGAAGTAAAACAACACAAAACTTAAGTAGGACACATAGCCGCTTGTGGTAACATGGAGTAGAAAGATAGAATACTAATAAAAATAAATTAGAAAGAAAAGACAAATACTGATGGTATAAAGCAGGGGTCCTCAAACTTTTTAAACAGGGGCCCAGACTATAGTAAAAACAAAAATTGTGAATAAATTCCTATGCACACTGCATACATCTTATTTTGATGTGAAGAAACAAAATGGGAACAAATGCAATATGTGGCCTGCGGGCCGTAGTTTGAGGACCACTGGTATAAAGAAACAAAGCAGGGAAAAGGTAAAATCAATCCAAAATGTACCTTTGATTTTGGACCATATAATTAGGTTTGATAAATTGATAAGTGGGGAGCACAAAGAGTAGAGGGAGTCCAGTAGATGATATTAGAGATAGTGGTGGTGATGAGTATGATGGAATCGTTTACTTTGAACAATTGTTTAAAGCACTCTTGAACTAGATAATGATGTAAATCAATGTCAACTCAATTTAAAAAGAAGTAAATAAATTAAAAGTAACTACAACAAAAACAGGAAAATATTTTATTTTTCTTCAGGGACGCTTTAAACATTGAAACAAAGGGCATAGATAAACAAACCACTAGATTCCCAAGCCCTAGGTCCTTCCTGGCTAATGGAGTGCTAATATTGATAAAGACAACAGAAAACAGCTTTAACTAGAGCTCTAATTAGACTCTATAAAGAAGTCTGAGAGAGAACTTTTGGGCAAACAAGTTTTATCTATGAGTATGGGAGGCATAAACTGTTTCCCTAGTTCAATGCTATGGCTCTTCTGCACACTACTCAGAACACAAAAGCATTGTTGATGCTTTTGATACTGTTGATGCTGTTTATAATGTTGATACTGTTGATGCTGTTGATACTCTGTGAAGCTGGGCTTCTGGTCAGATCTCCGGGTCTCTAATACCTGTCTGCTAATTTTATAACTGCACATAGATGTTGATATGAAGCAATTGTTTCTAGTGATTAATTTGAAACTTCTTGCAAATTAACAGCCAGCTTCATATAAAGACTAGCCTTTCCTAGATTCTAACTCATTAATGCCATTTTACATGTCCTTCTACTTAAGTTAGCCTACATATTTCCAAGGGCAACATACATCTTTCTATGATCTCCATACCTGAACAAGATAATTTCCCCCTCAAGAGTAAGCTCCATACTCCACTCTTTATGCTTCCTTTACCAAGTTACTTTTGCTAGTTTTAGGTAACTACAAAAATAAGTGTGTCCAATTGATGTTAAGAAAAACTTTATGGGGCCGGAGAGATAGCATGGAGGTAAGGCATTTGCCTTGCATGCACAAGGACAGGGGTTTAAATCCTGGCATTCCATATAGGCCCCCAAGCCTGCCAAGAGCGATTTCTGAGAGTAGAGCCAGACCCCAAAACCAAAAGAAAAAAAAAAACAAACCCCAAGCTTTAAGCACTAACTGAACTTGTTCCAATCTGCTCTCTGTGGAAACTTAAGTACTTGGTGAGGTTCTCAATGACAGCTCCCTACCTCCTCCAACTAGGGCTTCCTTGATGTTGAAGGGATTTCTCTGGCACTCTATCTGACTTGACTTGCGGCTAAACATAGACTGAACTATGAATACTGTCTGGTATAGTTTTCTGTAGAAAACTATTATCCAAGGTATACATCATTGCCTATGTAATTTAATAACCTTGACTATTAGATTTAATATATATTATAGTACTATTTTATATAAACCAAAACCAATTAGTAACAAAATGATGCAATTGGATTAACAAATTTATAATTCAGAAAATAATTACTAATAACATGTTTAGCTCTTTTGTGAACAGAGTAGACTTCTTTTGTATTTTTACAAATAAGTTTCAAACTAGAATAGTGTATATTTTACGTGTTGCAGAAGTGATTGTTATTCTTCATTGTTTTCAGGACCAAATATAGACTTTTTTTTTTTTGGTCACACCGGCAGTGCTCAGAGGTCACTCCTGGCTCCACACTCAGAAATCACTCCTGGCAGGCTTAGGATACCATATGGGATGCTGGGATTCGAGCCACCAACCTTCTGCACGCAAGGCAAATGCCTTACTTCCATGCTCTCTCCGGCCCCCAAATATAGACTTTTTAACAGGACATGAAATACCCTTCATGATTAGACTCTTGCTCACCCTCATTGAATCACATAGAATAAATAAATAAAGAGGGAATACTCTTCTATTCTACTACCACTAATTTTAGCAAATTCTATTTTCTCTGCATGAAATAGTCTTCCTTTCCCCATTTCACAAATTTGCCAAATTCTAATTCACAAATTTTTCTGATATTAAGCACTGTGACAACTTTATTAGGTCAACTCTGAAAAAGGAGAATCCAAAAATCCATGCTATAGTTAGTCTCTACTTAGCCATAGTCAATGAGTTACTTGCAGATACCAAAATTTTTATGTTTATTCAGCATCTATTGTGTTTGCAGAATAATTATTTTTATTTTATTTTATTTTATTTTTTGGTTTTTGGGCCATACCCAGCGGTGCTCAGGGGTTACTCCTGGCTGTCTGCTCAGAAATAGCTCCTGGCAGGCACGGGGGACCATATGGGAAACCGGGATTCGAACCAAACACCTTTGTTCCTGGATCGGCTGCTTGCTAGGCAAACGCCACTGTGCTATCTCTCCGGGCCCCAGAATATATTTTTTTCTTTTTTTGGTTTTTGGGCCACACCCAGTGATGCTCAAGGGTTACTCCTGGCTATGTGCTCAGAAGTCGCTCCTGGCAGGCACGGGGGACCATATGGGAACCGGGGGATCGAACCGTGGTCCGTCCTAGACAAGGCAGCAGGCACCTTACCTCCTGCGCCACCTCCCAGCTCCCAAAAGAATAATTATTTTTTATAAAAATATTGTCACAATTGAATTTATTTCAGAAGGAAATGTGACTATGAATAACTCAATAACCTATATATCAGCATGTAATGTTAATGATAACATAATGTTAACAATAATGTATAATATATAATAAAAATAATCAACATATTTTACTTTTACAATATTCTTATATTTATTCAGCTTTGTTCTGCAAATAGCCAAATAAAAAGCTTTTCTTTTTAGATTCTTTTCTAGTTCATAAGCGTGATGATTAGGCATTCACATGTTTGTGTGATATGTACCTTTTTAAGCTTGTTACTATAATGTCACAATGCCTTTCTTATATATAAAATGGAAAAAACTTTCCCCTTTATTATATATATTTTTCATCCTTAAAAATTTATAAATAAATCCTTTAATTGAATCATCATGATATAGACAGTTACACAGTTGCTCATAAATGAATTTCAGTCATGCAATGTACACCACCCTTCACCACTGCACATTTCCTGCTACCAATACTCCAGCTTTCCTCCTGCCATCTACCATGCTTGTCTCTGAAGGAGCAGCAAACAAACCCAAAATGTAGGAGGTGAGAAGTAGAAAAACTGAGAGCAGAACCGAACATAGAAATCAAGAATGCAATTCAAATAATAAAAATCAGTTGGTTCTTTGAAAGCGTACATAAAGAACCAAAGGTTTATTTCATGGATACATTTTTAACTAGACTCACGAGGAAAAAAAAAGAAATTGTTCAATAAACCAGTTCAGATATGAAAGGTGAGAAATAACAATGGGCCCTTCATTAATGCAAAATATAGTGACAGTTCACCATGTACAACTTTATGATCTTTAGCTGTTTAATATATAGAGAAACATATAGATTGTTGAAGTAATATAAGCCTCAAAGGTAAATGAAAAGGAAGTAGAAAGACAAGCACAAGATGGGATAGTATAGAAAAAAAAAGAATCTAATGCATATTAACATGATTAAACAAAAGAATCACTGTGATTTACAAGGAATAGGGCAGTCAAAGTGCATTTTTTTTAGAAAATCACGATCATTCAAAAGAAAAACGTAACTATACCCGGGATAACCAACCTAAAAATAAAAATGAGACTCTAAGATTTAATCTACAATTTACCAATACTTTTTAAAAAATCATAAAAATAGAAATTCCATTCTAATAAGGTGTATTGTACACCTTCCCTGTTGTGTGTATTGACTTCATTGCAGAATAATTATTAAACTCAGGTTTGTTGAATAATTTCGTATTTTGAATTTGAGGATCCAACTCTAGAAAATCCATGTTCTGGTCTTGTGCCATCTCCCAAAGTATAAGTAACAAAGCAAATGTTAAAAATTTCCCGCCTTATCTTATTCCAACTTAAAATTAAATTATAAAGCAAATCTATTAGCTCCAGCATGAGAACAAAAAGTAAAGACATAACTGTTGTTTATGAAGTTTATAATTATTCAGAAAATAATTACTAATAATTTTATCCTTTTTGTGATGTTTATCCTTTTGTGAGCAGACTTTTGTATTTTTACAAATAAGCTTCAAGCTAGAATAGTGCATAAATATTGATATTTAAACATAACAGTAAGCAAATTAGAAGTTTTGCCTTTGCAAAATTGTAGTTGTAAAATTGCTTCAAAAACAGCAAACAAATTCTATTCTCTTCTTCCCAAAGTGCAAATTTTTTGAGTTAACTCCAGAATTCATTAGAATTATCTCATGTATTCATATATTATTGATTTTTGATCCTCACCTATTTGCTTTTCAATTAAGTTACATAACTATTATGAAATTTTATTTCCCTCAAGTACCTTACTTAAATTTTTATTTTTAAATAAAGACAGTTATTTCTTCTTTGGATTTTGGGTCACACTCGGTGACTCTCAGGGGCTACTTCTGGTTATGTGCTCAGAAATCTCTCCTGGCTTGAGGACCATATTGGATGCCCGGGATAGAACCCAGGTCCGTCCTGAGTCAGCTGCATAAAGACAAATGCCCTACCATCGCACTATCACGTAGGCCCCAAAGATAAATTTTAATATATTTTATTTTTAAATGAAGATATTTTAACATATTCTCTTGAAAAGAGAATAGTTGTTCATTTTTTTTTTTTGTTTTTTTGTTTTTTGGGTTTTTGGGTCATACCCGGCAGTGCTCAGGGGTTACTCCTGGCTCCATGCTCAGAAATTGCTCCTGGCAGGCACGGGGGACCATATGGGGCACCGGGATTCGAACCGATGACCTTTTGCATGAAAGGCAAATGCCTTACCTCCATGCTATCTCCCGGGCCCCTAGTTGTTCATTTTTAGACACGATTATTTGCAAAATGTAGAGAAGAGACTGAATAGGATATAGCTCCTATGGATAATTTTTTATAATTGTGAAGTCCTTGTTAAAATCAGGGCATGATTCTACTTATTGTGTTCATTGTTTTCTACAATATAAGTCTTATATATGGTAATATAAAGTAACTTCTGTTAAAATTTGATGGTTTTTACATATTTATGGTCTATTTCTTCAGCCATAATGAACATTGTACAGTTGAACAGAAGTGAGCATGAAGCAGAAAGACTGATTGATTATTCAGACGATCACTTAAAGCCTTGTGCTGTTCTTAATTGGTTTGTTTCATAGAGTAAAAGAGCTGAACACTACATTCTTATTAATTTGCAATTGATGTTTATCTTTGTAATGACTATGAACAAATAAATTACTGAGTAACATTATAAATTATTTGCTCAACATGGAGTGGAACTTTCGGGAAGGGGTTCTGGGTTTATAGCTGGTAGTTCATAGCTACTCCTGGTTTTATGCTCAGTGGTCACTCCTGGTGGTACTCAGAGGCTGTTGGGTATTCAATCTGTGTTAATTGTGTGTAGCACAAGTACCTTAACCCCTGTACTATATCTCTGGCCCTGGAATATTTTTTTGTGTGTTGTGCCCAGTTGTGCTCAGGAGATCCTTTGAGCTATTTTCCCAGGAGCTATTTTAGAATCACAATTTGACTTGCAGAAACACTTGTATGCAAAGATAATGAGTGTGTCTATGAGAAATAGTTTTCAATTAGTTATAATTTATGAGAGGGTGGGAGGAGGAAAATTTGGGACATTGGTAATGGAAATATTGCACTGGTGAAGGCAGGTGTCCTTTTTTATGACTGAAGCCCAACTACAATCATGTTTGTACTCAAGGTGTTTAAATAAAGATATTAAAGTAATAAAAATTATAAATTGCCTTTGTAGGTTCTTTTCTGGCCTCTTATTAATATAGTTACTGTATTTATGATATTTCAAAGTAACATAATTCTTCCTCTCTCACACATTTTTCAATAAATTAGACTAACAATGCTATTTATTTCCCTGTTACCTACCTGAGTCCTAGTAGGATGATTTATTACATTTATTACATATCTATCACATATACACTTATTTTCCCCTTTATTTCATAACTTACCTGGAGGTAGTGTCGTCATCATGTCACTACTTATTTACGTGTTTCATTAGTTATGAATCTAATAAATGACCCTCAGCCATGGAGTAGAGAAAGGAGAAGGAAAGAAATGAAGTGAAAGGGAGGGGGAAAAAGCCAGGAAAGAAGCGATGGAGGGGACAGGTTTCAGAAGGATTCAGATACATTGGTGGTGGTAGGAAATGATAGAGCTACATATTCAAAACAAAGAGTAAATGCACTAGAATCATGAAGCCAAAACTTTAACAGCTGAATTTAGAAAGGTGCTTGTCATTATGGCATGCTGGGGGGCAGGCAGATGGGAGAGGGAACTAAAGAACATTGATGGAAGGCAGTTGACACTGGTGATGCTGGAACATTGTGTGTTTAAGACTAAACTGTGAATAACTATAAATCATGGTGCTTTAATTAAACAAAAATTAAAAATAAATAAATAAAAGGATGGGGTCTGAATGGTGGCACAAGTGGTAGGGAAGTTGTCTTGCATGCACTAACCTAGGATAGACTTTTGGTTCTACCCCCTAGCATCCCAAAAGGTCCCCCAAGCCAGGAGAAATTTCTGAATACATAGCCAGGAGTAACCTCTGAGTGTCACCGGGTGTGGCCCCCCACCAAAATAAGTAAATAAGAGGAAAGGTAGTGTTCTTTTTGAACACATAATAACTTAACATATAGATAAATAAATGACTAAAATGGAAAAGTGAATACAAGATAGTACATATTTAAGTTATTATGTGAAAAACCATATCTTAAATTTATCTTACTATTTGAAATCAAGTAAGAGAAAGAAAGGAAAAATTCTTGAAAGTCTGCTGATATTGAAATTATCCTCTACTGCTTATAGCATAAAAAGCAATGGATCCAGAAAAATCGCCCTGAAAAGGACACTTTTGATTCCATGATCACTCAGTTGAGGTTTGCATGTTTAAGTACTTAAGATCATCTTCAGGTTATGGTGATAATCTGAACACACTTTTATTCTACTCACAGGGAGCTCTTGCCTTCATTCTCTTAATTAATGTACTTTAGGAATTTCTTTTTGAAGAATTCAACAAAATGATCATAGTTCAGAACCAATATTAGAAAGCATGACTTCTGGTGAGCAGAAAAATCCTTACTAAGTTTTATTATTTTTTGCCTTTCTTCTGAATTTTTGTAAAGATCCACTCTGATTTCAGTTAAAAAATTTTTTCAAGAGAAACCTACATAGCTACTTCTTCAAATTTGTTCCAGATGTATTTAGTCATAAAATGATTGATTATCCACTTAGTTATGAGCAATGTGGTTAAACTTAGGAACCTACAGCAAACTGGTTTAAAGTTATGTTTCATGAAAAGTGGCAGAAAGGATAATCCTTAAACAGTTATTTTCAGAGTTCGTGATATTAGTGGAGCTAACCTATTCCAAGACAATGTATAAACAGATGGATAGCTTAAAAAAGAACTTTAATAGATCTGATATTCTACCCTCACTTCTGATTTCACCATAAAGGGAACCAAATTTCACTGGAGTCCCACTTCCCCTCAGGACTGCCCCAGTTCTGACTACTTCGTGGGCCAGATTAGTTTTCTCAGGAGAAAGCCTGAGGCTAGAGACTGACTTTTACCTGGCTGCCAAGCACCCATTTATCTTACTACCCACTTAAAGACCTAAAGAGGTTTTTGATTTTTAGCATAAGAGACAGACACCTGAGAAAAGTCTGGAAAATAATTTTGAAAAGAATAACCAAAGAGAGAATGCACTGCATCCTTGTAGACCTATATTGTGCCCCTTAAAAATAAATTTAAGAATATTTGATCCATTTTTATTTTCTTTAAAAAAAGAAAACCCCGTTCTTTGAATTTTAGTTCTACTTTTAATATTACTTTAACCTTTTCTCTGCCCTTCCTTCTAGTTAATTCACAATCTGATTACTAAAATATTATTATATATTTTATATAACATATATGAGTGGATAAATATTATCTAATAATGTTTAAATAATATATATCTACATGAGAGATAATATTCACTCAAGAGGATAGTGGATATTGCTAGTGACATTCTCTTTATGTCACCATTTGATTTTGCACATTTTCTTCTTCTTCTTCTTCTTTTTTTTTTTTTTTTTTGTTTTTTT